>JANQBM010338822.1:0-19940 GCA_025594535.1 Erythroxylum domingense
CACCATTCTCGCGGGGCACGGACTCGGGTATCACCATCGATATCGGGTTCGGATCCAGCGGGAGTGGGGTGTTACATTAGGGACTTTGGGAATTAAGACTAAATTACTCTAATAATTGTTGATGGTAAAACCTATCTACTTGTTTTACGCTCAAAAACTACAAGTGAATGGGTCATGACTTGTAGTAAAAAGAGCAGATATCGATCCCATAAGGATTGATGCCTAGACACTGCTTAATTTAGACATAACTTTGTTTAAGAAACTAAATTATGAAATGTAAATAATATAGAAAATTAAATTAAAATTAAAATACTAATGTAACTGTAGACAATACCACATTTGCAAAAAAATTTGAATTTAAGAATCTAAATGTTAGAGATTACATTTTCCTTATTTTGTCTCCCTCCTATTTTATTGATTGATTTGTGTCTCACCCTAGATTTTCAAATGTATTAATTACCATCTCTCAAGGTGTAACTATTTGTCCCTAATTGAATTACTAGGAATTGATTGCATGATCTCTCAACCTACCCAATGACTCTACCGATTCAACTAGTTATTAATCTATCCTATGGATGATCAATTGATTAATCGTGATCTCTCTTCTAACTAATTGATTAATATGATGATTGCTAGTTTATAGATTGCCAACTATCGTTGTACAATCTTACATGAATCTCATCTCAGTCACTCTCTCGATTTGTTGTAAGATGACAAAAATAACAACAATCATCAAAGACACTTCATTCAATTCAATAAAATATGAGTTTTGACAAAACAATTCAAAAGCAATCCCTATTATGAAATTATCCTAACATGGTCTCCATAACATCATCAACAATCAAATAAACCATTTTTACAAATAATAGAAGATATCAACTAAAATAAAATTGTATAAAACAACTCCTTCTCTTCTTTTCCAAAATCGGGAATTTTCGTGCTGATGTGCTATTTTGCCCAATCATGATGATGATCCTTGTCTTCAATCCTTCCTTGATGCTCTAAACGTGTGTTCTTCACTCAAGGATGGTGTTTCTATAGGTGGATGTCGTCTCTCTTTGAATATAGAGGCTTCATGATGTTTAAATAGTCCAAAAAACTAGGTTTAATGAAGTCTCGCAAATTGCCCCGGATTACAATTCCCACGTCTATGGGAATTACACATAGAAACACTCCCTCCTTTCTATCGTGATTTCCCACGTCTGTGGAAATTTTCCTGACTCCCACGAACGTGGGAATTTGTCCCAGATGAACTCCTCTTGTCTTCTCCTCTTTGGTCTTTTGTTCAACCTCAAAGTTGCTCCCTCTTCTTTCCTATACAAAATAGTCAATTCTTACCCTGAATTACTATCAAACACACAAGACCGATAATGGAAATCAAACTTAATGAAAACATATAAAATGAATCCTAAACTAGAACAATAAACAAAAATTGTGCTAGAAAACATATGCCAATTACATATAAAAATATATCCTAATACATACCTATCAATATCCCCACACTTAAATCTTTTCTTGTTCTCAAGAAAAATAAATACAACTAATCAATTCTACCACTTCATTTTCCCAAAGATCAAAGCATACAATCCCTCAAATTCAAGGCAACTTAAATATCAAGTTAATGCATATATCATGACTACTTTCTCAATAGTGTATATAAGTAAACTCATAATTGGCACAATCACTTAAAGATAAGTAAAGATGCACAAATGAATCTTCCTCATGGTTTTCACTCATTTCGCTCAAGTGTTTAAGGTTTAGTGTTTCGCTCAAACTTCTTATAGGAAACTACACTATCATAGGCTTGCTAATACACCAATTCTCCTCTATAATGATTTCATACATGAATAGATCAAAAGGACTTGTTTAGGGTTGTAATGTGGTAAGGGTTAAGGTGGGTCAAAATAAAGGAAAGAGGGTGATGCACAAGCATAAGTAAAGTAAAAAACATATAAAACGGGATAACAAAACATAACTTCTGAGACATACAAATATAACCAAAATTTTGCACTATTGATGATACTCACTTGTTCTTTTTTCTTTTCTTTTCTTTTTTCAATTTTTTTTACATGGAAGAACTATGAATACAAAAGCAGCTATATACCCTATCTTGGAAAAATTTTTAACATAATCCCAACAAATGTATTACTTAATAATTTACTAAGCTTGTGAAAGGGTAGAATAAGAGGGTTAAAGTTTTAAAAATTTAGGAGTTTTCAAGAAACAAAAGGTTAAGGCTCAATAGGGCTAGCAAGAGATAATCAATGGGTAGGTCATTTAAGCCAAGGGTTAACACAAAAAGGGCTTAAATCATCTCTATTAAGCATGCATCTTGTAGTCTCAAATCGATTCAAAGCAAGTTCTGAAGGTAGTAACCTAAAGAAGTAACACTCAACAAAGAAATGACATGACTATAAATGGAGTCATATGGCTCAATCCTCACTTTGGCTCAAATGAAAACTCATTATGTATCTCTACACTACCTCATTGTTCAAATGTCAATTTATGAATTAGCTTATATAACCAACTACTTTTCATCATCCTATATGGTTCACTTTCTATTTAAGTAGCCTAATATGAGCATGCATTCAATCTAATTCCAGCTAACATGATAGAATTTTATGGTAATATTTAGCGAAGAGATTCAAGTACGACTCCATTGCTAACATAAAACACCATTACTGACACCAAGCACATGATATGCCTAATATGCATCCTACTCAACACAATACACACAATGCAATTAAGAACATTGATGTCACCTCCCCATACTTAAAGATCACATTGTCCTCAATGTGACAAGTCAACCCTCAAGTGAGTGAAAATGGCAATAAACTAAATAAAAAAAATGAAAACAACTCAAATATAAGAAATTGAAATCAAAATATAATAGCAAACAAAACAGTCCAAAATGAATTCATACCAAAATTAAAGAAATTAAAACTAAACAAAAGAAATTAAATACAATCACATAAAAAATAATAAAATTTAAAAGTTAAAGGGTAAGAAAATCTTATTCAGATGATGGTGGTGATGGTGATGGTGTAGGAGCTTCAAAATTGTTCCTCCTACAGAAGTTTAGGAACCTTTTCTTCAAGCTACGCTACTCCTTATAAACATGTTGCATTTGACTGCTGAGCTCATCAAGTTAGGATGTCATTTGTTATTAGTTGGTAGCCATTTGGTCGAGGATTTGTTGAAATCGATCTACTTATGCCAATACACTTGGTTCTGTTTCTACATCTTCCTCCTTAGGCTCTAGAGCTGCGCAGGATGTGGAGTGGTCGGGATGCAACTGTACTAGTGCCCATCCTGCTCCTCACTACAATGTGCATCTAAGGATTGCGAAGTTCTATAGAATGGACCTCCACAATCTCAAAGCACGTCAAATAGGCTATGTCAAACAAATCATAGGGAGTAGTACAAAAATTCTCCATATTAACATGATAAAATGCACCCAAAGAAGAAGCAATATGAGACATACCAAAAGAACTCTTTTTATTAACCACACTCATTAGTGATCGAAAAATCTTGTAAGGTGTGTTAATTTTAGTTTTTCGATCCATACAACATAAAAAGAAAATCTCTTTGGCTGAGCATTTGTTGCTTTCTATTTTATTAAACACAGTCAGACATATAAATTTATGCAATAGCAAATGTTCGGCACTATAAATTAAAGAATTCGGTGCATTGCGTGAGTCAAAATGTTCTTTACTTGTGAGAGTTTTCCAATAGTAATCAACATCAAAATCAACGTGACCATCTCGAGTTTTTACATTCAATAAAATAAAAATCACGCATGACAGAATAATTAAGTTTAAAAATATTTCCAGCTAACCTAACCAAAACACATCCATCTTAGGGTTATACTAGACTGTTGTGAAAAACTCTAACGTTATAGTGGCATAAATAAGTATATCGCATCAAACAAACCTATTCCACACTATGCTTGCAGCTAGTTACTCAAGTTATCGTCTCACTCCTATGTTCTCTAATACTTCGAAATCAAAATGCCTAGAAGTGACTATTTCTTTATCTCTAAAGTCGCGAAATCTCGTATCTTCTTCTTCTGAGTAAATCAAAAATGGGGCTCGATAGGTTACTGCTAAGTTAGGCTTACCTTTGTTGGAAACTTAAAGCTAGAGTTCGTCATCCAGTTTCCTAGCCATCATCTTCCTTTGTGGTGCCATTATAAGAAGAAAACCTACAAAAAATGAGAGAGAATGAAATTCAGATTTAAGAGAGAGAAAGTAAAATCTCATCCAAATCCTTGTATTTTTGAATGATTAGTGCATGAAAAGATGAAAGGATTGTAAAAATAATGAAAGAGTTGAAGAAAATACCAAGAATCTAGAGGAAAATTTAACAAAGTTAGAGAGTGGGAGGATAAAATTTCATGGGTTAAAGAGAGGGGCTAAAAATTTGAAGATAGGATGGGAGGAAAAAAGGGGAGGGAAACTTTAAGTTTCCCTCTGGATAGGATTCCCACGCTCATGGGAATTCCTACAATTCCCACGAGCATGGGAGGAGAGGATTCTCACGTTCGTGGGAATCACCATCATTCCCACAAACATGGGTTTTCTCTCCAAAATTTTTCTGGAGAGATTTCCCACCCTCGTGGGATTCACTTTAATTCCCACGAAAGTGGGAATTAGTGATCCTCACAATTTCAAACCTTATTCCAAGCTTAAATGAATTCTTCATAATCCCAAATCCTTCAAACACCTCAACATAATATCATTAACAAGAAATTTGAAAAGAAAAAAAGTTGAAATTAAATCAAATCAACATGAACATCAATCAAACTCAATTAAAAAATCATCATAACTAAAGAAAACAAACAAATAGGTAAACAAAACAATCAAAAGGAAATAGAAATCCATGGGTTACCTCCCATGCAGCGTTTCTTTTAATGTTAGTAGCTCAATGCTCTTCTTTCATTGGAAACTCATCTAGGATCAATTATAAACGGCTTGCTTCCACCTTTTTCATTCCACATCAGTTTTGTAGCCTATAAGTAAGCTACAAATTAAAAAATGATCAGAAGTACAATATCGATAAAGTTGAGCAAACTAATTAATTTCATCAATGTCCTTTTCATTAACAAATTGTCAATAACACAGGGAATAACAAACCTCCCTAAATCTTCCATCAAATCCAACAGTGTGTCTTGCATAAAGGTGAATTGCTCTCTTTCTTCCTTAATCACCTTTGTCTCCCCTACTTCTTTTGCTTCACGAACAGAGACTTTCATAACTTCTTCAAACTTGATGTTTGTTATCATCTGTTCTTCGTCTGTTTGTTCTTTAGAATATTTAAACACATCAATTGTCTTGAATGAGCTACTATCCTTTGGATTCTTAAATACATCATTCATATTAAGTGTCTCTTAATCATCATCAATCCAAAAGATATAATTCTTTTCATGAACATCCTCCCAAGCTTTTTCGATGTTCATCTTTGGTATATCAAGAATTGGTGAATAATAGGGAGGGTTGGCACTCTTTTCTTCAATCTCTTTTTTCATCTCTTTTTCTTCAATAAAGTAGGGTTTAGCATGGTATTCCACTAGTTCTTCTAGCTCTTCCTCATTCTTAAGTGTGATAACTTCATATTGCTCTAGTTGATGTAATTCCATATTTCTTAAAGATCTTCCACACTTCTTTTACAAAATTCATAAGAAAGTTGTCTTACTTAAATATCCAGGTTGTGAATAGAAGTAGTATGATTTTCAAGAATTTGATTTAATTTCTTTTCCAATCTCTTCCGACTTTCCTCCTGGCTGGAAAACACCCTCTTCTGGTTCTCTTCTCGAGCTGCCAATTTAGAACCAAACATCTCCATAAACTTGTCCAACTTACTCGCCATCGCTCCAATTCGATCGTGTTGAAATTCAAATAGGTCTTAATGTCCCATGTGAGTACTTGCATTATTGGACCAATAAAAATATAGGTGGTTATGCCATCCCTCAATGTACGTGTTCCAATGAGAATCGATACTTCCCCAACCATACTGCTCTTCATTATAATTTGCAAAAGTTCCTTGCTCCCTATAATAATTATCTTCCATCATTGTTCTTTCTATTTCTTCTCAGCATCTAGCTCTTTAGAATTCTCATTCCTCATTCTAAGATGTCTTGATGTGTCTCTGCTTTACGCCCTAAACTTCTTTTTTACTAATTTTTGTCAATCTTCACGTACTCCTTATGTTCAGGCACTTGAAAATACACAAGGAAAAGTATCAAAAACTCTTAAATCAAAGTAATCTAAATTAGACACAATGCTCGACAATCAATCCCTGGCAACGGTGCCAAAAAATTGTTTATGTTAAAACCTATCTACTTGTTTTATGCTCAAAAAGCACAAATGAACGGGTCATAACTTGTAGTAAAAAGAGTGGATATCAATCCCACAAGGATTGAACCTACACACCACTTAATTTAGATACAACTTTGTTTAAGAAACTAAATTATGAAATGCAAATAATCTAGAAAATTAAATTAAAATTAAAAGACTAATGTAAACAATGGACAATACTGCAATTGCAAAAAATATGAATTTAATAATCTAAATGCTAGAGATTACTTTTTTCTTATTTTATCTCCCTCTTATTTTATTGATTGATTTATGTCTCACCCTAGACTTTTGAATGTACTAATTCCCCTCTCTTACGGTGTAACTATTTATTCTTAATTGAATTACTAGGAATTGATTGAATGATCTCTCAACCACCCATTAGCTCTACCGATTCAACTAGTTATTAAGCTGTCCTATGAATGATCAATTGACTAATCGTGATCTCTCTTCTAACTAATCAATTAATATGATGATTGCAAGTCTACAGGTCACTAACTCTCATTGTACAATCCTATATGAATCTCATCTCACTCAATCTCTCGATTTGTTGCAAGATGACAAATAATAACAAAAATCACCAAACACACTTCATTCAATTCAATAAAATATGAGTTTTGACAAAACAATTCAAAAGCAATCCCTAATATGAAATCAGCCTAACATGGTCTCCATAACATCATCAACATTTAGATAAACCATTTTTACAAAGAAAAAAGAGATAAAATTAAAGAAAATTGTATAAAATGACTCCTTCTTTTCTTTGCCAAAGTCTAGAATTTTGGTGCTGATTTGCTATTTTGCCCAATCTTGATGATGATCCTTGTCTTCAATCCTTCCTTGAATCCAAAAAAGTGTTCTTCACTCAAGGATGGTGTTTCTACAGGTGGATGTCATCTCTGTTTGAAGATGGAGGCTTAATGATGTTTAAATAGTCCAAAAAACTAGGCTTAATGAAGCTTGGCAAATTGCCTCGGATTACAGTTCCACATCCGTGAGAATCTGTACGATTCCATGAATGTGGGAATTACACACAGAAACACTCCCTCCTTTCTATCATGATTTCTCACATTCGTGGGAATTTGTCCTAGATGAACTCCTCTTGTTTTCTCCTCTTTGATCTTTTATTCAACCTCCAAGTTGCTCCCTTTTCTTTCCTACGCAAAATAGTCAATTCTTACCCTCAATTAGCATCAAACACATAAGAAGAACAATGGAAATCAAACTTAATGAAAACATACAAAATGAATCCTAAACTAGAATAATAAACAACAATTATGCTAGAAAACACTTGTCAATTACCTATAAAAACATATCCTAATGCACACCTATCAACAATATATAACATTACAACATACTATAGGTCTATAATCATTTAATCATTTAAGATTATAGACTTTGGAAACTAAGACTAAATTAGTCTTATTCATTCAGAAAATAGTTTACCACTTTTGAAGAACTTATGAACATCCCTTACAACTGGAGTTTATAAGACATTCCATTTCTCTTTGAAGAACATTTCATAGAAGCCATCTGGTCCTAGGGCCTTATCAGGGTGGAATGAAAATAATACTCCTTTTATCACCTCATGGATCACTACTTTGAGCAATTTAGAATATTGATTATGCCTTATAGAATCTACCAATGTATGCAGCAAATTGTCAGGAAGATTAGTTGAGTGTAGAGTTACCCCATTTATCTATTTGAAGTGTCTTCTTATGGCCTCTTTCAACTCCTTTTGATTATGAATTAATATGCCATTAACATCAAGGGACATTAATTTTTTTCTATTTCTCCTACCCGGAATTAAATTATAGAAATTCTTAGGATTTCTATCTCCTTGTGGAATCTATTGGACTCTTAATTTCTTCTTTAATTGAGAATTGCATGCCTCTAGTATCTACAAGTGTTATTCTTCATATTTTGTTAGATTAAGTTGAAGTCTCTTGCAAGCATCTAAGGGCTTGAAATGCTAGAGTCAATAGCTTACAGGCCTCCCCACAATACTGCCCTATGAAATTGTAAATTTGTTGTATATATATCTATAATCAAAACTGGACTCATGTCAGCTTTAATAGTGAGCTCACAATGTAGCAGTTGGTTAGTAAAAAACCAATTTGTTAAGATCAAATGGGTTGGATCAAGTTCCACTAAGACCCTACCATTCAGATGTTTGGAATAATTGTTAAGTGATTACCATTTGTAATGGATAAAATGTAACCCTATTTGAAATACATCATTGTTTATTTTAGTTTCCACTAAACCAACCAAAACCGATTGCTTGGAAACTAAATAATCCTTTAAAGCTAACTATTTATTGGGGAAATTTATTCCCCTCACATTCCATATGTTGCAAATCATTTGGAATCCTTAATATTGGTTTTCCTCTTAGATCTATATTTACTAGATCCACCTTCTTGCCACTGTTCAAGCTCTTTCTTACTTCCATCTCCATCACCACTAATTCCCACTATTTAGATCACATTTTTTGTACTTGTTTCAACATTATTCACTTATTTTGCTTCAGTGATTATCTTCTCTATAGATTGCTGATTATTCACATCAATCTCACCTTCCTCACTTACATGTTATTACAAGTTAACACCTGTAGTAACTAGTGGAGTGTGTTGCTGAGAATGAGTGTTTATAGTAACTTCTTCATCTAATTATGAGTTTCCTAATAACCTTGTATCCTAAATGTTTGTATGAATTTATTCGCCTACCTTATAATCTATTTCTTATCCTATAGACAAGACATTGCTTGCACCACCTCATCTTGTTTAGAAATTTATTGTCAGGTAGTCACATTATTTTCCTGACGTTCATCAACTTGTTAGGTATTTTCTGAAGTCTTTAGGGCTGGAGTTTCTACTTTTCTACTCTCTTTTTCCTTGAGGATTTGTTTGGGAACCCATACCTTGGTTTTCTCCTTTAATAAGGTCTTCAAGGGTAAGATAATAAGACCTTATCTTCAACAAGCTCACCATCACTATTGTATTTCATAAATGGAATTCTCTTGTGTAAGAACTTTCTATGTTCAACTTGAATACATACTTTAGCATACCCCCTTCTAATGTTTGTAGTATTCTCATCCATAGTTAGAGGAACACAAGGTAACTAGTAAAGTAACTCTGCCCCTCTGGTGACCAAATATTCAAGGGGTACTTTATGTTAAGTTAATCCACATCGAGATAGTTTTAGTTTCAACTCTATCAAGCTTAAAACTGATTATCCACTTCTTTAAGCATATAAGCTTACCTTGTATATGCCAAGGTCCCATGTCAGCTACTTTTTTCACCATTTCCTTGAAAGTAAATTGAAAGATAGACAACTCATCTTTAATTATCAAAGTTGCTTTGAATCCCTTTTTTTCTAGTTTGATTCAGTCCAACTTTGCACCATCAGATAGGCTATCCTCTTTTCAAAGAAGTAACTTACCAATGCAGCCTTCCAATTCATAACTCCCTGTTGCAACACCATCTCAAGTGGAGATACTGGTCTATCAGAAACTCTAACTACAAAGTGTAGACGTCCGAAAGTATTTGGATATCTAACAACACAACTCCATATAGGTTTCTTCATTTTTTATGAGGAAGGGGTTGATATCTGGGGTAGGTGAAGGTCCAATGGAAGAGTAGGAGAGGATGGTCATGGAGGAAAATCCTTATTGGTTAAAGGGGAGGTCGAGGAAGATGGTAGATCTAGTGGAGACATGTTTACCATTAATGGTAAATAGCCAGTTAACATTTTATTGTGGTTTAAGCGAGCTTCTAAAAATAGAAATATAACAAGTTGTTTGAGCAGATCTAGTGAGGTTGAAGATGAAAGTAAGAGTGTTTGAGTAGTGGCAGATAAAAGGTAGGCACAAGAAGTTAAAGCTAGGAGAAAGAAGGCTAGACAGTTGAGAAGGAGGAGGAAGTTATGAGTTATTTTAGATCCGTGCATCTATAGTAGTATACAATGTCCCTGCTCTCGTTATGCTCGACACTCACTCTTGTTCACCTCACCCCTCTCACATGTCACTCACTCAAACAAACACTATTTTAGCTCCTTCATCAAGCTTAAATACTTCTATTCAACATTTTTCCTAAGGAGTCACTCATTCGCACAAAATTTTGAAATTTAGGTGAAGTACTATCATCATCTTCTTATAAAAGTGAATCTACTATGAGCTTGAAAATCATCTAATCTCTATTACTTGAATAGATATATACAAGTAAAAATTAAAAGGACTTAGAAAAGGATTGTAATGGGGGAAAAAGAATAATTAGGTTATCAAAGGAAAGGTATAGGGAAAGTAAAAAGATTCACAACTAGTAAAGCAATAACAAATAAATCTATAAAAAAATAAAGCAACTATTCTTCCATTAAATCCTCATATTCTTGCACTTACCCTTTTTCCTTCATTCTTTTTCAATCATAAAATTCCATGACAACAAATTATTACTCTTTTTTATATTGACATGAGATTCCTCCTTTACATTTCCATTTTCATGCAGTCTGCAATCTCCTCTAAACTTATACCCCTATATCCCATTCTTGGAAACCACATCAAATTGTAAGCAAAAGCTATAATAACCATGAATTGAGGAATAAATACTTGTTTTTCTTTTTGGCTTAAGGTTTTTTATTACCAAAAAAGAAGTTCAAATTTCATACAAGGGTAAAAGGGCATAGCAATGGATTAAATTGTAAAAAGGTTAGGAATTTACCTTAAAGACAAATCCTAAGTGCCTTTCTGATCTCCATACTTATACACATCTTACATGTAATCTCAAAAAGGTGAAAACCATGTTCTAGAAGTTCAAAATCAAAGAAGATATCCATGTAAGAAACAAGAATATTACATGTAGGTTTAATTTCTCACAAGATCACTTGAGAGAATCCAAAGTATTATTACTTGATAAATTCAATTTCCTAGTATTCATAAAATAAAAATTTGCATGACAATTGTTTAATGATATTAGGCATCCAACCAATATTCCTAATTTTTTAAGCAATTGTTGAAGATGAGGAACTTGCTATACCCTACATCAAACATAGAATCAATCAAGGTGAAAATACCTAGATTTTATTTGACAATAAGATTGATATTAGTCCTCTCATACACAATCCAAATTTTACACACATGAGAAGTAGATTGTCTATAGAAGCTAGAGTGTCGGCTCTAATCCAAGATGATGGTTGGCATGGAAATCTTAGGTGATTCTCCTCTTTGAATGAGAACCCTCCTCAACTGGGGGATACTCGAATGGCAGATATAATATGTTAGACTCTAAATCCATAAGACCACTTTACAAATGAGTCTTGCATAGAATTTTCAAGAACGGTACAATGAAGGTTCTTTGTTATAATCTTGTATGGAAAAACTCTATGAACCCTAAAGCTTCCATCATCACTTAGTTAGTAATCAAAAACAGGCTACGGACTAAAAGCAAATTGTTTAAAACTATTGACACCTATTGTGTTCTATGTCATAATGCATATGAGGATAGAAATCGCGTCTTCTTTGCCTGTGAATATACCAAAACCATATGGAGCAGGATTCAATACATGGTGGTTGAAATTAACCATACTTATGAATGGGAGCATACCTTGAGGTGGCTTATCAATCACTCTAAACCTGGAAATAAGAATGTTATCCTTCTTAAAGTTTCTTTTATCACCACCATGTACATGATATGGAAAGAGCAAAATTGTAGAGTATACTAGCAATTTGAGGAAGATAAATATCACCTAGCTAATAAAATATTAAACTAGATTATAGCTACAATCTTAGCTAGAAATGTTGATCCTCTACTAACCCCTTACATGAAAGCCTGAAGGAAGATTCGAGGTCAAAATTTATATAGTTAGTTCTTATAACTAACTGTTAGATCTCAAACATTTGTATTTTATCTTCTATTCATGTTAGTTAGACTTACCTAACTGAAACTTGACAATCCTTGTACTTTTGTAACCTT
This sequence comes from Erythroxylum domingense, assembly GCA_025594535.1. Classification (NCBI taxonomy): domain Eukaryota; kingdom Viridiplantae; phylum Streptophyta; class Magnoliopsida; order Malpighiales; family Erythroxylaceae; genus Erythroxylum; species Erythroxylum domingense. Next base: position 12,317 of record JANQBM010338822.1, read on the forward strand.
GTAGTAACTTTGATATAGTTAATCAAATCTTTTATTCATTTTTAAAAAAAAAACATGTGTACTATTGATAAGTTTATTATGTTAATGAGAAGCAACATAATGAGATGTAATCATAAATTAAGAAGATCATTAAAATGAAAAAGAAAAGTTAAAATTTGCAACCTTCAAAGTGAAGATTAAGTCAAGAATAAAAGAAGATCAAGGCATATCAAATTCATTATATATTTTATAATGTTAATTGTATTCTAACTTTGTTATTTTAGTAATCTTAAAGGCTCACCATGTATAAAAATTTTATCTTTATTACACACATCATTTTATTCATCAAGAGGTATTAAAAATTTTGTTTTTAAAGAAAAAAGGCTTTTTTATCTTTAAATAATTTTCAGGGGAAAATTTGAAAGTTTTTTAGTTAAAATTTTTCTCTCGAGGGAAAATAATGGTCAAACAATATGAACCTAGTGAATATTGTGCATTAAATGCACATTGCTCAACCATTATGACCAAATGATTGACCAGTATGATGGAACTAGTTGTTATAACAACTTGTTTTTGGCTTTAACAACTATTAGTTATCCCAAATCGTGTCAATGCATAAAATGAATCTAGTGGTCTTTAATCATTTGAGCATTCATTATCTTATATTTGAGTGAGTGAGTCTCTATAGTTTTATCAAAGTGATAAAGTGGGATATTATGAGTTATAAGCTTCTATTAGGGTTTCTTCTATTATAGTTGTAAGTGTTTTAAGTGGTATTGAAGTTCCTCTTCACCATTACGATATACTATCTAAGGGTTCCTCTTTATTGTGAATAGCTTATACAAAGGATATTTTTCGATGTAAAGAAAAGTTATAATGGAAATCCAAGAAGATTCTTAGGAGTGGTTATAAGTAAAGGTTGTTTGTTAAACCACCATAAAAGTTTTTTACATTTCGCTTGACTTACCTTTTTCATATTATTGCTTAAGTGTGTTGTTAAAAATTATTATTTTATATCATACATTCATCTTTTATAAATTATGATTATTAACACGTTAAGCTGGTCAATATTTTGTTTAAAAATTATCAACACCTAATTCACACCCCTCTTAGGGTAATATTGTCCTTAATATTGTGAATACATATTAAATAAAAAACAAAAAAATATTTAAACATTTAGATAGTTAAACCGAAGACTTCCCTTTTAAATTACTCAACTAGATTCAGAAGTTACATACATCAATATGCATAGAGACATATAAATAATAAAATCTAATAGGCATTTAAATTTCAACCTTTTAATTCAATAATGTTACAAAAAAATATAAAATTAGACCAAACATACGTAAAACATCTTGAACAACCTAAACCTAAATATATGTATATGTATATATGCATGCAAGTTCAAAGTCACTGGGGCGGTAGTATAGAGCTCAAGATTAGCTCCTATATGGGCAGTTTCTAGGAAGAGATTAGTGCCAAACATACTTTATAACTGGCACTAGTTTTGTTCTATAAGTTTAGAGAGCTCCTTCACTCAAATGTTGCCGTTAGACATAATTCTATAATAAGGCTGATTTTTTTTGTTTCCAGACACTCACATATGTTGTTTAATACTAACTCTAGTTCTTCTGCCATAATCGACAATTATTATATCATGTGATCTCTATTTTATGCTTAAAATTGATCTCTTCATTCTTCTTTATGCTAAATCATATTGCCTATAACTTTTATCTTATGAAATATGATATGTATGCACATATTAAGCCATAATAAAAACTTCATTCTAAACACATAAAACTATTACTTAACAAAGCAATTATATAAGTTATCACAAAGAATATTAGAAAATCTCATAAATTTTAACCCTCTTCCCCAGTTAAGCCTGACATTACCCTTATTGTTCTAATCTTAAATTGTGTGAATGTCACCTACACTATCATTCTCAAAGTAATGCATTAATCACTACCTATTGACAGTAAATGACCTCCCCTATATATGTTTAGTTTCAATTGCACCATAATTTTGCACTTTCATTATAACGAATGATCTATACCATCTAGACTTCAATTTCTCTAAAATCAACTTAAAATAAAAATTAAAAAATAAATATGAAATGTTTTTGACAACTCCTTGTAAATTTGGCTAGTCTCAAAAGAATCTCTTCACAACTCATCTAACACATTCAATTAGAGCAGCCTCTTCTCACCAACTAACTTAAGGTAATAGTTGATTTTCTTATCATCCATAAAGCCTTATACTCATTCTCAAGCAAAAGGTGAGAAGATTTACTAAATGTTAATCTATAAGGGAAAATGCCTAAAGGTCTTGAATTTTATTCTATAAGCTTAACAGGATCATCATGTTTTAATGCCCAATTTCTCCTAGAAATATTTAATATTTTCTACAAAATAAGCTTAAGATCATAGTTAGAAACCTTTCCTTCAACCGATTTTTAGGATGATAAATGGTTAATGTTTTAAAGATGCAACCAATTCTTCTTCAAAAGTGAGCTAAACTTATAATTTTGGTGGTGAATACCATTATCGCTAATGATCAATTGAGGTACACCAAAATATTAGAAGATGTTCCTTTTCATGAATTTGACTATAGTAGCATTAGTGTTGTTGGGAAAGCTACTACCTCCACCCACTTAAAAACATAGTCAATTACTACTAAGATGTAAGTATTACCATACAAAATAAGATATAATCTTATAGAATCTATTCAATATACCTTAAATAGCTCTACTTCTATAATCATATTTAGACGTATCTAATATCGTCTACCAATATTTCCTATTTGCTAACATGTAACATATGTCAATAAAATTCCCCTATAATTTTTGAATAATAATAAATACTACATTTCTAGACTTTAACATCAATCTTATCAGCACTATGATGTTGCTTATAAGGAAATGAATGACACTAATGTAAAATCTATCCCATCTTCTCTTTAGGTACATATCAACGTATAATTCCATTAGAATATCTTTGGAATAAAATGTGATCATCCTAATAGTATAACTTTAAAGGGGAATTTCTTCTTTCGATGGTGGGAAAGATCTTTTTGGATAATTCTTTCGTTAAAATAAAAGGCCCAAATTCACTCGTTAGGAAATTTATTCTTAATAGGTTCCTTATCTATATGGTTTCCTTTTGTTAATCTTGATAAGTGATTGGCTATTAAGCTTTCTTACCCTTTCTTACCTCCAATTTCCAAGTCAAATTTATTTATAAAAAAATCCAGTGAATTAACATTAACTTAGCATGCTTTTTAGAAAATAGATATTTCAATTCTTAGTGTTATTATACATAATCACTTTAGAACTAACAATATAAGATCTAAACTTCTCAGCAGCAGAAATAATAGTTAAAAGTTCTTCCTTAGTGTTAGTATAATTAATATGTGCTTTATTGAGAACTTTACTAGTATAATAAATAAGATGAAGTTTTTTAACCTATTTTTGGCCTAAAACAACCCCTTTTTGCATAATTACTAGCATCACATATTTGTTAAAATGAGAGGTCCTAATTAGGTGAAGCTATAATAAGATTCGAATTTAGCTCCTTTTCAACCTACTAAAAGCAATAACAGATTAATTAGTGAACTTAAAAGGAACAATTTTTATAACAAGTGACAAAGAGGTTACGTAATTTTGAAGAAATCTTATAAGACATTGGTAAAACCCCACTTCTCCAAGAAAACTCTTGACTACAGAAACTGAAATTAAAGGTGGAAATCTTTTTTATGCCTTAATCTCATATCCAAAAATCCTATATCCTATCATAATAACATTTTTTATGTTTGTTTGTTTAATCTAAAGCAATTGTTGCAATGATAAGAAGACATCAATTTGATACTATTTGGCGTTACTAAACGCCAATCTTGATCTATGATTATAAATTGTTTAATTAGAGAATTAAAAATAAATTAAAAGGATTTTTAATTTATCTAATTCTAATTATTAGAATTAGATTTTATGATCATTGCCAATATATTTGGGAACCTAATGGGCCTCACATATAGAACGGGTTGAAGAGAGCAAAGTTAATAAATCAAGTTGGACTTGATTGTAAAGTTTGAGAAACTTTATGATTAAATTTGAGATATTTAATAAATAAGGATTAATATGAGATATTGAATCTTATATAGGCATAATAGGCTTAAGCTCTATGGAGCTAGCACTTCTTGGTTAACCCTCTCTGTAAGAGTTATAGAGTTCTCTCAACTCATTCTATAGATACCATTAGAGGCCGAACATTTGTGAGGCTACGGTAGTTGAAAAGAATCAGTTTCGGGTGTTCGCTCAAGGTTACAAGCTCTAAGTTTTAATACTTTTAACCTTGGTAATTACCGCAAGCGTACAGGTCGTTTGTTTAGTACCTAAGGTGTCGATCCCACGAGGAAACGAACTAGTCCTAAATCTAATGGCAGCTAAATCACAAACCTAACAACTACTACAGAAAAGTAAATCAATTGATAATCGAATATGAAAATTGAAAGTGCTAAAAGTAACAGAAAAGCAATCACACATCCAAATCCAAAATCAACCTAGAAATCACCAAGTGGGAGAAAGGATTTTAATTCGAAATTAAAGAAACTCAACCAACTATGCAATTATTGACTCAACGGGCCTGGATGATCCTAGGGTGAATTACTCTCTCTCGAGTTATAATTCTTAACCCTAATTCAATTTATGGGAATTCTGATCTCTCAATTCGCAATCGACCCAAAATCTAAATTAGATCTAAAGTTGTCTACTAACCTACCGGGAACCTATGCTCGATCTTTTATTACACGATTCTATCGATTTGATTTAATCCTTTACCTATCAATTCACCCAACTCTCATTAGCCCAAATTGATTATTTTCACTTAGCTCACCCTCTCGATTTATCACCAAGTTATTAAGAACAAGATTTAAATCACAATCTAATTAATAAAAACACAATCGAATAAACTTCATTAATCTCAATAATCAAATCTAAAGGTGAGTTTAGACATCAACTCAACATTCAACTAAACAAATCTCATCACCTATTTCAATTCTATACATGAATAAAATTGAAATAACGGAAATACTATAGGGAACAAAATTCAGGACGACAACAGTGGGAAACCTCCTGTTCCTGGAAGTACTTTGCGACAAGCTTTTTTTCCTTTGTCTCCTTCTTCAATCTCTCAGTGTCAACCTAGGTTTTCTCTCAGAATTGACGGAATGGAAACTTTTTTGTTAACTCTTCACTCTCTCTGTTTCCAGACTCTCCCTTTCTGGCTATCCATCATATTCTATTTATATCTTCAAGGCTCTAGGTTAAATTTGGGGACGAAATAGTCCAAAAATTTGTCCAAAACTTAAGTTTTTCTGTCAGCTCTACACAGTGCATGATCGTGGCCCTTTCTGCCACAATTATGGTCGGCACTTTTTCCTTTTTGTCATGATCATTGCCTGACTTAATGCTCTCTATCACGATGATGGTTCCTGGTGCACGATCGTGGCCTAACTGCTTTTGATTCTTCCTTTTCTGTCACGATCGTGGCCAATGTGCATGATCGTGGCTTGTGTATTTTAGCCCGAAACTCTTTAAATCTTCACCATTCTTCCCTATTTACCTTACAACACTAGCACACACATCAAAGTACCTCAAAAATATACAATTTAAGCTCAATGATTCAAACTAACCCATAAAAACACTTAAACACAAAAACTAAACTAATTAAACCCTAAATGCATACTAAACACTTGAAATGACATTAAAATTCTTATCAAATCTAACCCTAAAACATAATTCACACAACTATCAACATCCCCACACTTAAACATTTGCTTGTCCTCAAGCAAATAAAATAACAAAACTAACAAAACAAACATAACAAAAACACCATGCAATAATGTCACAATGGCTCTAATCTTCATTAACTAATTTTAATTTTGGATATACTTATTTGAATTACGTCAAATCATTAGCATGCAAAATATGTGTCTAAGGTCTTTGAACTAAATATACAATTGACTCAAGCTTTTTAATTGTGCAAACACATTAATAATTTTTCGGTTCCTCAGACTTAGTAACTGTTCCTAAGTATAGTTCCATGAAACTTTAAGCCTACTACAATTTCGGTAGGTTTTTATTTAAAACACACAATTTTTATTTTTATTTATTTATTTTTACTTGGGACTTAGCCTTTTACTCGGAGCCAAACATTTGTGATGAATGTCTATCCGGTTACTAGACTAAGTTATTTATTAACAGCTTGGTTGAAATGTCATTATAACCTTTTTACGTGAAGGCACAAATTTGTGATACGTGTCGATCCGATTACTCAGCTACATCATGTTTTCAACTAACTACTAGCTCTATTCAAAACTCGAAGGTCAGCAAAATAATGATTATTAAACACTTTTTTTTAGTTATTTGTTTCCATGAAAATACTAGTTGAGCTACTTAACCTAAAAGGCCTCAAATTATGAATGAATGTGACATTCTATAGGGTGCTAGATTTACACTAAGTCCTAATTAGGCTGTATATTTATTCCACAGTCCCCCTAATTAACTAATTTCATAAGCTAATAATTATTCACAACCTAATAAGATATGTCCAAAATTAAAAAAAAATTCACTCAATATAAGCCATTAACGCATTCACACATTTCACACTATGCAACCTAATACTATCATACAGTATGCAAAATCACATTCAAAATAAGAAAACACATAATTCCTCCCCACACTTGAACATCACATTGTTCTCAATGTGAGAAGGAACATACACGACAAATACATAAACGAAATAAGGGGATAACTATTAAAATAATAAAAGACAGATAACATTAATGATAACAAGAAAACTAAAAATTAAAAATTAAAGAAAAATAACAACACACAACAAAAGAAATGGAGAAAAATAAAATTTGGGTTAGGTTAGGATCCTGAGCACATGGAGGTGGTGATGGTGTAGGAGATGGTAATTGAATACCCTGAGCTTCAAAATACCGATGGAGTCGGCGGATATCTCGACTCTAGCGTCTTTGAATACGCACCACCTCCTTTAATGTTCTATTGGTTTCGGATAGTGTATCCAAAACCTTGGTCAAGCGTTGGTCCTCTTCTTCCTCTTCTTCTGATTCCTCGCTTGTTGAGTCCTTTACCTACCGAGTTGCAGAAAAACTCGAGCTCGTCTAACCCATCTTGGTCCGCACATGTGTCTTTTCGTTTATTTCCCACAGACTCATTGTTGGCCCCCGAAAATTTTTTTCGTTAAATTGAGCATAATATTTTATGGAATAAATGCATAAGAATGAATCGAGGGCATTTTTGGCATGTAACTTAAGTACCAAAAGAGCCTAAGCTTATAAGGAAGGGTAAAATGGACTTTCGGGACTCATTAAGGGTACATTGGGAAAAAGGAATGTAGTCTTGTTATCTTAGAAGAGTGAAAAACGTGAATGGGAGAAAAAAAGAAGAGAAAGAAAGGAAGAAGAGAGGTTTTGAAGAAGAGTATAAAGAATAGAGCATTTAACTAGGTCACGATTTTTCTAAAGCTTAAAGAGAGAATCTGAGGGTACTCAAGAAGGGAAAAAGAAAGAGGAAGGAAAGAGCTTTCTTTAGAGCTAAGAATCTCATTAATTGGTGAGGATT
>JANQBM010339954.1:0-15614 GCA_025594535.1 Erythroxylum domingense
CTATCAAATGTCAATGATTAATCTCATCATAGCAGTGGTCAAAATATCTATAGACTTGAGGTACTTAAGGATATCTTGGATATTAATCATATGCTTTGACATCATTCCTTATTACCTCAAGATAAGGTTGCTCTTAGGGTGGTGATTGTGTATAGCTATTGGTATTTGAAGTTAATTGGGTAGCCAATAAAGGATTCACCATTTCTAATAGAAGGAGATGATACCCACAGCCTCTTGTCGGTCAAGAGTCTCTAGCTAGAGCAATTATATGTCATGAAGAGAGTCTTTAACGACACATAAAGTAATAAGATCTCAGGATAAGAACTAAAATCACTTAGACTAGATGTAATGTAGTTAGTCTGATGGGAGTTGACAAATAGCCCATACTCTGAACCAAGTGGGGTATAGTATGGTAAAAGGATGAATTGCACAGTAATTATCTATGGAAAGGTTCGTAAGTAAGAGAAACTAATGAATAGTTCGTGACACTTATATTCTGATAAATTGGTATCATGAAACCTTTCATGATTTGCTGGAATTAAGAGATAATTATAGTGGCATGAAACAATTCACGATTTGCTAGGATTAAAAGTTAATTAAGGTTCCTAAAATAATCAGGAACCTAAGGGTCACACTTGTAAAAGGTCGGATGAAAAATAAAGTGTTTATGGCTGGTTTTAAGTAGGCCATGATCGTGACCGAAGGTGAGGTTGTCAATTAAGTAGGCCACGATCGTGGCTCATAGGGCACGATCATAACTGAAGGCTTAACAGATGTACCTAAGTGAGTTCTTCACTTATATACAATAGGTCTAACAAGTTCTTACACACTTAAGTGAGAGGAAAAGGGGTATAGAAGAGTTCTATAAAGAGAGAAGTGGTCTTGAGTCTTCTTCATGTAATTTATGCAATTTTTGGAAAAATCTAATGCAATATATTCTTGATCTATCTCTCCATTTGAACATCTACTTGAACTCATAAAATTTGATGTTCTAAATACCCTTACACACTACTTCTTCTTCCTCTTTGTGTGTCCTTGGATGATCAAGGAAGGACTTGGTGTTTTCTATAACCCAAACAAGGGGAAGAATTAAGAAAGGAGGAGAACAAAAGGTACAAGTGTTTAAATTTCATGTTCTTATGATCTGTCTATGCATACATGTATGTTCTTGGATTTTCAGGGTGTTATGTGATCGAAATTTAGATTTTGACACTTTCGCTGAATTTTCATGCATATGATGCATGAATCCGTGCCATCCTAATAGTTTGGAGTGATCATCCATATTTTAATTATGGATGGGATAATCAACAAAATTAATTTCTTAATAGTATGCAAGATGCACAGCAATTCCTGTATAGACTAGAAACTTCTTATTATGACTCAGGTACATCTCTAAAATATTTTCTTAATATTATAACTACTAAAAATATTCAAATTCAATAGAGTGTTTAAGAGTTCCAGTAGGAAGTAAGGCTATTTTCACAAGATACAAGATCTAACGTTCAATATTTGAAAAACCAAAAAAACTCATGTACTTATTTAGAGGAATTAGTTTATGTTTTGTGGCTAATATTTTTTCGAATATAGCAGGAAGAGATACAATTCCAGTAAGAAACAAGTTCTAAGATCCAGAACTTGGTAATCTAGATGGTTCAGCTAACTAAAGCTCTCAACCACTTAGCATCACAAGGCAAAGAAATGCAACCATATCATCCTGAGGTATACCTGAAGGACGTTAGCACAGAGACCTTACAAAGTGATAAGGAGCTTAAGAATCTTCAGAACAATACTCAAGGAATTGCTTGTGAAGAAGAAGTTGAGGAGCTTCTTAAACCAGAAAATGATATATCTTTTAGCTCAGAGGTGAGTACTGGGTCCATAATTGTTTTTAAAACTAACTCTTCATCTGTACATAGTAGATTGGAGGAATTAAATGAGGAAGAAGAAGGTGAAGAGACATTCTAGATATTTCCAGAGTATGGGGAAAGAGACATTCCAGATATTTCCAGAATATGGGGACTCAATGTAGATCAAGAGTTAGAGGATAGGGAAGATGCTGAATGGGAATGATCATCAACTAAGGCCCTATCCGAAACTATCTCATATAGACGAGACTCAAACTTTACTATCTGAAGATCATAATTTTGTCATGTAAGGAGAGTATGTAGTAGAGCTAGTGACCCTAAATAAAGGAATTTCTTGGGAGGCAACCTGAGGGAACTAAATTCTTTTCTTTTACTTTTTTACATTAGTTAGATATGCATATATGTTTTTAAGTTAGTTTGTTTCTTACTCGTTTTATTATTTCTTGCTTGTTTTAAGTTTCAATCAAAATGAGAGAAAGAATAAAACAAAAAAATATTTTCTCATTTTCTATTGCTTCAAGACTGTATAGTATGAGTAGAGAATGAATTGAATAGAAAATTTCATGGCAACTTAAGCATGTATTTTTACTTTTGTGAATGGTCGATGTGCATTATCTTTAGAAGAGTAGTGACTAGTGGTAAACAAAGCTAGTGAGAATTTGAGCCTTTATAGATTGATACATTCATATCAATCTCATTGTCTTTCTTTATGTGTGACCTTCATGATATGTACATCCTAAATTTGCCTTGATTTTCTTTTCGATACCACATTTTTATCACATGCTTTAACATGGAGATGACTAGTTATTAATTCTTTGTTCATAAGCTACCTTATTGATATGGTTTTTCTTTTGATAAGCCCCCTTGATCTTTATTTGCATTTTCTTTGTGTATTAACCACATTACATGCTTTAACCCTAACCAAATGTCCTTTCCAAGCCTTAAAGCTAGTGGAATATTTGTTGATTGATATACAAAAGTATAAGTGTGGGGGTGTACATACGTGTGGGCTGGTTATAATGTTGGGATATTATTTTATGTTTTATCATTGAAATTCACATGTTAATGTAGTTTCTTTTAATATTTATAAAAAAAGAAGAAAAAAAGAAAAAAGAAAAACCAAAAAGAAAAAAGAAAAAATGTTTAAATAAATGTATCAAGTAAGAAGTGCATATGTGTTCAAAATTTATTTATGATTAATGCATCCTCCTAAAGTTGTATTGAATGTTTTATTTGAGTATGTTGGATATGAGGTAGATGTTGTCTTGGTAGGTTCACTTATTGCAATTCAATGTACTATTATCATCAATCTTTATGAGTGATCCCTTTTGACTGGTTATGCTTTATATGGTTTATGTGAGAGAGCTTCAATTTGAGTTGTGAAACATCATTTTTGCATTCATCTTAGTTAATGTACACAATTGTAAGTGAATATTGGTTTTTCACTTGATGCTAAATTAAGTGTTACTTTGTTTCACTAGCTTTCATGGCTTTCATGCTACTTTACCCAAATGCACCTCACTTTAATCCTTACCCACATTACAACCTTGAAAAGTCCTTTTATTGATGATTTTGCATATGAACCTTATGCAAAGTTGTGGACTGTTATGCTAATGAATGGTGTTGAGTATACCCATGAAATATTTTACTTAAGCAAATTTTTCAAGTCTACCATTAGATTGCTCAATTTTTAAAGGTATTGAATGTTGATTGATCATGAGTAAAAGCTTGGAATGTTAAGTTATTGCTATGATTTTTGAAAGTCATTCATCTTTGCTTATAATTATGCATTCTTGGAAAATATAGGAATTGAGTAAATGTTTTTAGGATTATGAGCTTAATTTTGATGTTTTGACCAATGATGACTAAAAGCTAAGTGTGGGGGACATTGATATGTGCTTAATTGATTATGAATTTATTTCATAACACTTAGTGATCATTGATATGAAAATGCTTATGATACTCACTTTAACTCATATGTGATTTTAGGCATAATTCAGAAGCAAAGAAGTTAAATTAAGTAGAAAGCATATGCTTTAAGTCATCTTCTCAATGTTGACACTCACTTGTCCTTGTGGAATAAGAAGGAGAAGAATTAGAATAAAGAAGAAAAGACTTGGAGAAGAATAGCGACATTTTGAAGGAATGTTTGGTGGGGGGCTGAAGCAAATTTTCTGGGGAGCTTTTGGAGAATGGGCAAAGTTCTCAATCATGGGAGACCCATAGAGAGTTAGCTTCTCGACACTAGTTCTGAGGTGCAATTAACACCGATAACCCGGTTAAGCATATTTCTTCCTTGAATTTGTTATTTATTTCTTTCTCTTATGGATTGATTATGTTATCATATGTTTAATGTTTAGGTCTTGTGTAAGAATGAATGCTCTATTTAATTGTTTTTATGTAAAAACTCATTGTTAGAATCGAATGCAATACGTAATTGTTGTTTTTCCGATTCTTTTGTGGCAACTAATGGTTCCGAATCATTAAGTCTAACATAAATTAGGTTAAATAATCCGAGCTTATGTAATTATTGCTTAGATTGGTCTATATTTCTCACTCATAAGGCGACTGCCCCATTAAACTTAACGATTGTGTCTTAAGTTATCTGATAGCTAAGGTTAATTAACAAGCTCTTTTTAATTAACTATGACCTAAGAAAAAATCAGGATTAACGGAGCTTATTGGTAATCTACGACCAATAGTTCAAGGAAAGGTAAAAGAACAACCAATCAATGAATTATGTTCAGGCCGAGATTAAACCAAAGAACCAGATTCCTACCAAACTCACCACTTTCATCATTTTGGCATGTTTTCTTTACTTTGTTTTTGTTAACTTAGTTTCATTTTTATTTTTTTATTTCAAACCACACAGACCCCCCAAAAATTAAACTTTTCATAACAAAGCCTAACCAAACACTCTCTGTAAGATCCACCTAAACTCACCATTACTATGGTAGTAGGTCTAGTTTATTTTGACTAGCGTTACCACACTACCATCACTCATCTTTTATAACATCTAACCAGTTAACAAAATTTTCACTATTTGTGGTTTGTGAGAAGTTCATCAAGTCATTCTCAATTCCCAAGTCATTTTAAGACTTATAAAGATATACTATACATTCATCAAAAATAACTGGTCTTCTTTCACTTTGAAACTTTCTTAATGCTATTTGTTTTAGTTCTTAAACTATAGTTTCATTCACTTTATATTCAATTTCATTATAAGCTATGGGTCCATTAATTTATTTTTATTTATGATTATAGCCGGTTTAATAATTTTTGTAATAACAACTTGAATAGGTATACAAGACACATGGACTTATACAATCGTAGTGACTTGCACTCACATTTCTTGAATGGCCACTCTACGTGGCAATTCGCTCCCGTTAATCTCACCATGTTTGATGAACCTGACATTCCCAGTTTCCATAATTCTTGTATTGTAATTAGAAAAATAAAATATAAACCCTTTAGACTTCTCTATATAGTTAATGAAAATTGTTCTTGCATGTAGCTTCTTTTCATGTGGATTACAATGCCTAATCTTTACCTAGTAACCCTAAACATGCAGGTGCTTTAAAACTATGTTTCGTTCTAGTCTATATTTTAAATAGAGTCTTTAGAACTGTTGATAGATGCAGATTATAGGATGTATTTCTAGATGTTTAAGTGTGTTTTTAAGTATTCCATAGATGATTATCATGTGTTTAGGCTTAGAATTATGTTATTATTGGTGTTCATATGTGCTTTAAGTGTTTGATTGGTTTATAGTAAGAATTTAATCTTCATTTTATGTTTCAAAAGGTATTTGATGTGTTTATGAGTATATAAAAACATGAATGTGAATAAAATAGAAGATCTTGGATCTATACAGCCATGTCACGACCATGACAGGTGAATATGGTTGACGGGCATGGAGCCTTTATCACGATTTTATCACCATGCATGATCATGAAAGAGAGGGACAATCCATGCAGGTCACGATCATAGCATTTGTTATGATCATGATAAGGATGTTTCTATCTCGTGATAATTTTTAAGTTTTGAGACTTCAGTTATATTTTTGGAACCAAATTAAGAGGCAAAACCCTGAAAACAAATCTAGAAGCCTCAAATAGTATTAGATAAGAAAAACACCAAAAAGAGGCAACAACCATCATATTCAAAGACAACCAAGAGGAGACATCAAGAGGAGCTTCAAAATTTTCAAATTTCCAGATCAGGACTCTAACTAGTTTTTCTTTCTTTTCTCTTTAATTATTTCATTTTCTTGAATGTTTATTTGGATTATAAGGATGTTAGACATGATTAGGAGTTTCTACATTCATATTTGAGATTGTTCTTGATTATTTTTGTTAAACCCTATTCGTGTTTAATTAAATACATACATCAATGTTTTATAACAATTGTTATGCTGATACTTGGTAATAAATCGAGAGAATTAATCAAGTTACATCTGTTAAGGTGTGCAACGAGATTTGGTAGCTTAATAGACCTATAATTATTAGCTTAGTTAACAACTTAATAGAGAGCTTAATTATTAATTAATTACCCTTATGATTGCTTCAAATATAATTGAATAGTTAAGAGTAGTTTTGTGAATAGAGATATTAAAATTTTATTATTATTGAGTTAAATTAGTATTACTTGATTACATCTCAAGAGAGGGTAATCAAAACCTTAGGATATCTAGGATCGAGCATAATTGGTTCAATAAGATAAATGGAAAACAAAACAAGGACAAAATAATTCCCACGTCTTTAACTTTGATCAATCTGATTTTATTGACAGCTTAATTCTTTAATTGTTCATTTTATTTAATTATTTCAAATTCAATTATTTATTCATGTTATTATATGTTTATTAGTTCTTGTGGGAACGATACCTTTAGTACTACAAGTTACGATCCATATACTTACGATAATTAAAGTTTCTTTTATAAACTTATCAATAAGTTTTTGGCGTCATTATTAGGTATTGATTTAAAATCTTCTACAATTTGAATTCCTTTGATTTAAGTATTTAGTACTTTTATAGTGTGATTGTAGGTGTTTGAACATAAGACAAAAAAAAAGAGAAGAAGAAAGCAACTTCAAGCTGAACAAATTGCAGACTTTTTCTTCCAACCATTGCTTGTCCTCTAGCAAAACTAAAAACACATAAATATATAAAGAAAAAATCTTAAAACATGAAACAATGGTACAATGGCATCACATCGTATGTAATTAATATAACCTCAAACATTAATCACTTAAAATGTGCCAATATACTAACTTATTCCTTTCATGTTTAAGAGCTTTGCTTTAAATATACATATAAACCAAAATATTAACATCCTATTCATATAACAATGGCACTAGTAAGCATGCATTTATTATTATTGATCAGTTAGAAAGGAAAACTATCACCAAGTACCTTTCATAAAAATTCTTTCTATTTTTAAAAGATTAGTAAGTTTTACTGTAATACCATTTTTTGTATTTTCTTTAATAATAACATTATCTTTTGACGCAAATATAAAAACCTTGTCATGAATGTCTCTCGATTACTCAACTAGGTTATGTTTTATATTTAGCTTGGTTAGATTGTCATTCTAGTCTTTTGATGTGAAGAAAACATTTTGTTGTGAATACCGCCAATCACTCAGCCATATTATAACTATCAATTGACTACTAGCTCTATTTTAAACCAATTTTATTACAGAGGGCAAGAAAAATAGAAATTTTATTTAATACACTTTTTTCACATTTAATTTCATATCCTACCATAATTTTTCTTAGTCAATCATTCAAAGGGTACTAATGATGTTAAGCAATTTAATTAACTATAATTACAAATGTATACAAACAAATTTAATAAAATGAAAGTTACTATGCCTTTACAGTTGAAATGATCATATTCAAAGGTAAATTAATTCCATTTAATTTATGTTATTGACACATTTAAACAATGCACACATCATGCAACAAAATGTTCATACAATGCCATCCTAACAATTCTTAAATGAAGGGTTTGGGATTTTATAACTTCTTCTTCCAAGAAGATTGAAAAAGGGACTCTAAAATTCTTAGACCTATTATGTGCCCCATTGCTCGACACTTTTGCTTTCCTTCTGGTCCACAGTTCAAAGAAAGTCTTTGGAACTGTTTTACTAGGAACCCTATTCAATAAATACATAGCAAGTTTAGAGCATATATCCATAAAGAATTAGGAAAGTTAAATTACACATCAGACTCTTAACTATATCTAACAAAATTATATTATGCCTATCTACCATACCATTTTGTTGTAACATGCCTGACATTATGTATTGTTCATAAATATCATTTACTTCATGGAATTTAGTAAAAATACTAGTATTTTAACTACTTCATCATACTTACCTTAATATTCACCACTTCTATCAAACTTTACTATTTTCATCTTTCTGTCTAAATTAACTTTTAACTTTATTAATATAAACCTCCAAGGTGTTTACAACTTATGATTTAACATGTAGCAAATAGACATATCTATAATGTAAATAGTCACATATAAAGGTGATAAAATAATTTTCTTTATTGAAAGAATGCATATCAAATGATCCACACACATTAGTGTGAATTATTTCAAAAAGGTGAGTGCTTTTTATAAATCCTTTCTTTATTGTTTGGTTTGTTTGTTTACCTTTAAAACAATCCACACAAATGTTAAGATTAGTAAAATCCGATTTAGTATGTATTTCATTGTTTACTAGTCTTTGAAGATGCTCATTGGAAAGGTATCCTAAACATTTATACCATAAGCAGATCTATCATTAATCAAACGACGTTTGATACCAATATTAGGATTCAAAGTCAACAAAATTTCAACATAAACAATATCAAGGTTTAATTTATATAAACCATCTATCAATCAAGTGGTTATAACAGTACAAACTTAAAATACCACTACCAAATTTAAATGGGTATCTAGATATCAAGCTAAGGTAAAGAAACTAAATTCCTAGATATAATAGGTATACACAAAGTTTCACGTAAGTCTAAATAATATATAGTGTCTAGGATTAAGGGATAAGTCCTGACATCTTCTACTGGAACTCTCATTTCTTTGCCCATATAGACAGATCTTTCATTTGTTCTTATGGTTTAGGTCGTAAGGAATTCCTGCAAGGTATTAGAAATATGACTAGTACAACCATAATCAATCCACAAAGTATTAAAAGGAATTTTTACAAGGTTTGTTTCAAAACATTCATAAGCATTAGACTTACCTTTTTTCTTAAACCATTCCTTATATTTAAAATATTACTTTTGGAAATGCCTAACCTTCTTATAAAAATTATATATTTGTTCATCATGTTCCTTCTTGTGGATCTGAGAGGATTTCCTACTCCTTTCTAGGACCCTTCAATTGCTTCTTATGCTTCTTTCCACTTTTTTCACCAGCTCCTTAATTTTTAACATAATTAATAGAGTGGCTTACTTGGTTCTTGAGTCTATTCTTTTCCTAAACCAACATACTGTGAAACTCATGGAAATTCCATTTACCCCTAATGTTATTATAGTTCATTTAGAATGGACCATTTTTATATAGTAATAAGTTTAATATGAATTGCACAAAGAAGTTTTTATCCACTTCCATTCCTGAAGACTTAAATTTTAATGCAATGTTTATCGTCTCAATGATGTGTTTATGTATGATATATGATCCATCAAATTTCATGGATGTCAATATACCCATAAGAGTCCCGTTAAGAAACTTGCCATCAGTTTAGGATTGCCCTTCCACGAACTTAAGTAATTCCTTCGCATTTTTAGTTTTGGGAAGAGTAGGCTTAACATTACCATCAATTGTCATCTTCATATACATTTAACTCAATCTATTTAATCTTTCCTAGTTGTTAAAATGGATTTTCTACTTATTAGTGCTTAAAACATTTAGAGCATCTATTTTCTCATTTCTGAGTGCCAAATCCAAGTCCAAAACCCTAAGATAAAACTGGATTTGTTTACTCAAATAATTGAAGTTTTGCCCATTGAAAATCATAACAGATAAGAGGTTTGAGTGCATAACAATAGCTTTTATAGGAAATTAAAACTTCAAATTAATTCTTTAAGTTATACAATAACATGCTACACAAATTTAGAAAACTTCATTAATGTTGACCTTTAGGCAATCTATTAACATTCCATACAACACATAGCAATTTTCATAAATTTGTATATTAATATTCGCATTTGGACAATCCATTAATATATCATACAACACATAACGATGCTAATATGTAAATAATTCGATAATCACAGACACACACCAACTAGAAATATTTATTGTCATTGGATATCTAAACATAACTAATTGTATATATACATTACATATTTATACTCATTAACTATAAAGTAAATAAACCACCAATGGGTGATTCCACAAATATTATGACAATGAGCTTTAATTTAGCCATAATATTAAAATTAATTATAATCAAATTATAAGTAATTAAACAAAACATAATATTTGGAATTAAAAAATAATCATTAATAATATCTTCCAGTACTGGTAACAAATTCCTTTGCCCGAAGCTTGTAGCTAGCACTAGGATTCTCAGCACTTGACACTAATAGTCAATATTGAGAATAATGTTTAACATTTTTTACAGACATAGGGATTAATTCAAGGTTCTTTCTCCTTACATAATCATTAAATCCATAAATGAAATTTACGGTTTCCCTTAACTTTAAGATTGGAATTTATGAAGTTCTCTAAATCTTGAGAAATCTATAATAAAAAAGAACCATGAATTTCTTATAACTCTTCTGTAATACCACATATAAGCATAATTTTCATGAAATATGATAAGATCTAAAGAATCATGAAACTAACATATGTATATTATTATTTATAATTTTATTCAAATATAAAGACATATTTTTTCAATATCAACCTTTTTGCATTGCTTAATAATGCAAAAATAATTCACTAATGTAAACTTCTTACCTAGCCTATCTCTTTCACAACCTTTTTACGTAACTGATGGTATGGTTTGAGAATACAAAACCTATTAGACAGAAACAAAACCTTAAAACACTTAAAAATTGACAACCACTAATCATTTTTAAAACTTCCTATCATAACGAACTAAAATCCCAAAGGTCTTCTAATAAATTATTAAATCCCCTAAATACCCTTTAATATATGAGTCACTTGAAGAACTAATTTCCAATAACCAAGAATTATTTTCGGTATTATCAAAACAAAAAGAAAATGGAATTGAAAAGTTTTGATCATTTCTTGAAATTTAAGAAATGGAAAAAAATAGTTTATATAATTGAGATTTGAAGGTTAATTTTATAGTTTTGGTTGAAATACAATCTAAGAAATAGGTGCTAAATATGTTGTTACTTCATGAAAAAGTAACTACATGCATATTTAAAATATAAATTCTTATATCCTTAAACAGTATCTTAGTTAGGTTAGTTATAAAAATGAAATGATGCAATTAATCTATGTTAGAATTCTTTTAGCTATCCATTCCTTTCTCCTGAAAGAGCAGAATATTAAAAAGGGAACTTGTCATTTTATCTAATGGAGCCAATAAAAATTTTCTTCTTGCCAAGTTTAGGAGAGAAGGGTGGGTATCTTGTAATACCATGCATTTAACTACCATCTTGACTGAATAGCCATGGTCACAATCGACATGATTTTCCACAATACAATTTGAAGCTCATCCCATTCTTTGAACTTTAATGTTAATGTTTCTAGCCTTTCTATTCCCATATTTTGACTATTATTTTTTTATTTTTAAGGAAGAATCTTTCAAACATTAGTCATGTATAATATTTCCAACTTAACATAGATAAATGGGTAGACTCCACCACCTATATTTGTGACTTGATATTGCCAACTAAATTTCTTTATCCAATAAGACAAATTGCGCTAAGTTTTGATTAGATATATGCTCCTCACGAGTAATTAGAATAGTTATTCTATGTATATGTGTGGTAAAATATTGTAAAAGACAAAAAATGCTTTTATACCTATAAGAATGGAAAGATTACAAGTATAGATGGTGAAACTAGACAATTAGTTTTCTTGTTAGATGAGTAACCTTTAGTGAAATTTGACAAATTTATCTTTTTGCTGAAGAATATGGTTAAGTCCATCTTATTTATTTTATGAACATATCAAATTAACACAGTGTATAGATTTGGTACCTTAAAAATGAAATAATGAAATATTCAAAATAAATAAATGATATTTTCAATAGTATTGATACATATCAAACAAATATACATACTTATGAAATCCATTGGACCTAGAAAGTCTATAAAAAATTTATTTATCCTTTACGAACATTATATCATAATCGAAGTATCTCACCTTAGTTTGGCATTTGTGAGATCTTTATTTTGACAATTGGTTGGCACAAAATTTATACAATTTTAAAATAATGATGACATTCTTTAATAAGAATTTGGTGTATAGAAATTTATCTATAAAAAAATTAAGGAATCATAATGCTAGAGATGGCCTGAGCTATATATTTTGATAGGAAGGTAACAACATAGGTGATTGGCATCATTCAAGTATAAGTATAGTCATATTTAAAGTATAAAATGTTGGTTCTAAACGTGCTAAATTTCACCTTAGTTATTGGTAATAATAGTTATAATTTGACAATTATTGTAAATTTTATTAAATTTGTTGATTTATCCGTTTATATTGGTTGATAGTTAGATATCTTAATCTTCTCCTCCAACGGTCATTTTGCTTTTATAAACTATTACAGTCTTGTTAATTGGTATAAAGATTTGTAACATTTACAGTTGGGGTGTTACTACTTTAACTCCTTTCAACAATTATCCCTCCTATATATGTATGCAATATGAGCAAACTTGGTTGGTTAGCTTGTTTCAAGCTCTCAATTCATAAATTATTCTCTGTGATTCAAGTCTTTTATTATTTATTTTATATATTCATTAATTTTTTATCATAAAAATAAACCAATACATTATGCATAGAAGGTGTTTATGAAAGTTTTCTAGAGACATACTAAAATAGATGTTTATTTAAGTTACCTACATTTGGATGTAATTTATTTATAAACTTATAGAAAAAATTCCTTATATTATCTATACTTAAATCACCTATGGATCAAAACGTTAAATTTATATTACATAACACTTATTCTATTGAATGCCCATTGAAGTGCAAACTAGTGTTTAATAAAATCTCTAACTGAGTCACATATAATATGTTTGGCATAAATTCACTAAGAAATAAGTTTGGGACTAAGTTATAACATATTAGGATTAAAGGCCAATATTTAGCCTTAAATTAACCAATGTGACGAGTTATATCAAATCCAAAAACTAAGATATCTATAGTAACAAATGGTACGAGGAAACATAGAATATTCAGGGGAAAAGGATCTTAGTTGAATTAAGTTCTTGGTCCACTAATAGAAGAAAGTGACTTTTCTGTGATTCTCTAGTTAATGGGTTGAATGAGGCATTGAAAAATATCCAAAAAAAGGTTGTGAGATATTTTTGAAAAAGCAAACAAGTGGGTGTGAGTTATGGAGGATGCTTTAGCACTTCTTTGAATAAATTCTATCTAGCACAACAAAGGGAACTAGAAAAAGATTGAATTTACTAACTTTCTATGGGATATGTAGTACTCTTTTTGTACAATATAAGAACTGAAGTGGAAAAAGTGATGCTAACCAATATATATTTGGTTAGTGTTGCCAAACTATGGCAACATGTTATAATAATCTTAATTCTTTTCATCCATAACTTGAGACTTATAAGGTACATGTAGGGAAACTCAAAGAGCATTTTTACCTTGCAATACCTCCTAAATAACCAAAAAAGCCTTACAAAAGTTTTAATATAATGGAATAGTTCAAAACTATTATGAGGTGTTTAGTTATCTAATGCTGGAAATTGGAAGAAGATAAGCTCTTTAACTTTCTATTAAGAATTCATTTTTAAGAAGAAAATTGATTTATAAAGGTTGGATGTCAAAATCCTTATTAGTTCTATTGCTACAATGGCTAGGTCGGTGGACTTGAGACCAAATAAGGATAAGGAAAAACTCTTCAATGGAAATGGAAATGGAAAATCTACTAGAGAACATCCTGCTAGACATATTTTTAAAGGTAAGTATAACTAAACCTTTCATAATTTTGTTCAATATATTGTTAGTTGCTTTATATATACTGAATCATATTATGCAATGGATTGTCTGAAAATATCAAAATTTAATACATTATTAATTGAAGAGAAAGAAAAAAGTGAGTTAGTAATTGTCAATCTATTGGAGTAGAAAAGGCACTCATGAGTGAGACTTTTGGGACCTTCGATGAATGAAGTTGTTTGCTGCATATAAGAGGGAATTGAAATAGGAAAAAGTTTTAACAATGCACACTCTCTTTATGATGATGGGTTGCAAATGGACTTGTAGTCCTATTTGATTATTATGACATTAGTACGAACCAAAAAGATTGCTAGCTTAATGGGTTATCATAGGTAGCAGGGATTGCTATAACTATTATTTGAAGAAATGACATATAAGAGATTATCATTTTTTCTCACTCTCCTTACATATTGTGTTAACCTTTTGAGATTGCTTGGTTAGCTTTGGAAGTGAGTTAACAAAGTTAAACATGGTGGGTAGGTTTGGTAAAAAAATTTTAATGATAATGCACTATGGTAAAAAGAGCATTAGGCAACAACATGTTTGCAACAGTTTAAAAATGTGTTGCTAAAAATTAATATAATGCAACAATTTTTAAAGTGATGTCGTTACTAATATTAAAAGGCAACGAAAACAATAATTTGTTTCTACATATAAAAAATTAAAAGAATGTTGCAATAAAGCCTTACATATGCAACATCTAGAAATGTTGATATAGTTCTAGTCACCTATTTACTAAAGAGTATTTACTAATGTTTCATCTTTATTTATATAGTTATTTACTAATGTATATTTAAAATATAAAAATTTTCTATTTACTAATTAATGAATATTCATAATATGTTTAGCAAAATTAAATTACCTATCAATTTTTATTTATTAAAATTAAAACATATGAGTCAATACTATGGGAGAAGAGCAAGATTTTTGTCTTAAACGATTTTATTTTACTCCTGTCTCTACCAAATCGCCTGACTTGAAATTCTACCAAATCAGGTTCAAGCTTTATTTATTGTTTAAACAATATTATTTTATTCAAAATTACATTATTTAACATAAAAAATTAGGTTTTGGGTCAAATAACTCAAATCCAAGTTTGACTTGAAGTTTGATTTTTTTTGTTTAAAAGTCTTAACTCGAGCCATAGTTTGGTTAATTCAAGTCATGACGGGTCAGCTAGGTAAGGCCAGTCTAAATTATACTATTTTTTCATCTCTAAACAAATATTAATATTTGAAATATTATATCCTATATAATATTTTAGGGAAAAAAGCAAAAGAAAAAATAATTAACTTTTACTTAATTAAAGATAATAGATAAATTCATTACATGCTTATACATAATAACTTGGAGGAAATCAAACAAAACAATGTCGTTTGCTTTTAATTAATTTCCAGACATGCATGCCATCTCCCTTCTTCATTTCTTCTTCTATTCTCGGAACTCTGTTCTGTTCTTTAATCTTCACTCCCCGCACTTGTTCTTTGTCTTTCCCATCAGTGTACACTCTCGTAGCTCCCTTGTCGGTTGTTGCACATCTAGTGCTCCATTGCGCCACCAGTTGCCACT
>JANQBM010341501.1:0-16463 GCA_025594535.1 Erythroxylum domingense
TCCTGCCCCTCTCAATCTTCCCTCATTAGCCGTCACTTTTTGCTTCTGCTTGTTCCCACCAAATGGTTGAAGGCTTGGTTCTGTTTCTAACTCTCTGTCATGTTTCTCTCTTCTTCACTAACTATCTCTATTCTCTTTTCTTCTTCCCTTCTTTCTCTCTATTTTCTCTGTCCCGAAGTGTCCTAGTGTGTTGAGTGAAGAATGAAGAGTGAATGATGAATAACGAATGGAAAGTGTGTAGTGTGCCGCCACCTCCTTTAGTCTTTCTATTTATAGTCTGCTTTAGGACTAGGTTTTTGAGTTGTCCCTCTTGCAGATGACACGTAACAAGTTGATAAATTAAAGAAAAATGGTTAACAGGAGTGCATGAGGTTGTCATGAGTGTGACCACTTTTGTCACCCCTGTATAGCTATGGCACACCCGTGACTCACATGGTCACTGCACACCTATGACTTACATGGTCATGGGTGTGACCTTAATTTGTGACATGCAATTGACATGTCACCCCATTTTCATGAAAAATTCCTCTGATTTTCAATGCAACATTCACAATATAATACAAATAACATCCATGCAATATTCACACCATTCTCACTCAATTTACCACAAATTTGGATTTAAAACTAAATAAAATCAAGGTATGAATGTAAGAAAAATTCAACATTAATTAGACACAACAATTTCCCCACGCTTAATTCTTTTACTAGAGACTATGATATTAGGAACATTGTATTTTATTAATTTGATTTTTTTTATTTATTTTAGAACTTCCTTTCTTGATCTTTTTTTGTTGTTGCAGTTTATGGTTTAGGTACCTTGGTTTATGACTAATAGTGTAATACCCGACTCTCATCTGACACATGCATGTGCACCCTTCAGTTACACGTGTATATACCTTACAAAAATGACGTGTTATCTATCTCATTTTCAATTTATAACATGGCATCAAAAATTAAAATCACAATTCACACATTTGCTATCATCTAAAATTTCCTCATTTTATATCATACCATCGTATACATTGTAGCTTCAAGTTCAACATCATCTATAATTATACAACCTCGTCCTATGAGCATAAATAACTCATTCTACACAATATACTACAAATATGAGGAATGCACAAAATTTATTAACAACTATGTCTTCAATTCCTAGCTAATCAACTTTTGAGCCATATTTGATCGTCAAAGTTGCACAAAATACGCTTCTATGGAGTCTTAGAAGCTAGGTCTTCTCACTCTCGAACCTAAAATTGTCAACGTACAATTTTAGTGAGTTTTGCAAACTCAATAGAATAATCATCCTTTGTGGTTCACTCATGTTATAACACTCATTCAATCATAAACATATTGTCACACAGTTCTTATCAACTTGATTATCATCAAGATCTATCACTAACAAATTATATTTCAGTCAAACAATTGAATCAAACTATTACTTCATAACACTTGAATAAAAACATAATTATTGGTCTAATACCATATATGCAATCATCTAACATTCTTACGACTTTGCAAATCATTCAATGAATTCAAATTATATGTGCATGCTATATGTATAAGACTCGCATTCATTTTTACATTGTTGTGACTGTGTGTTTTTTGGGTATCTCGTATTATTGGGTTCATTGATCATAGTGAGCTTTAGGCTCTAATCATATATGTGTTTGAGCTTTAAGCTCTTTTTAGTCACAGTCTCATTCAGTAGCATCACCAGTCACAACTGCCTTTATATTACATGTATTGAAATGAAATGTATGCCACAAATCATTCAAATACAATCAATCACTTTTATTCACATTATCTTAGTCAATACAATCAGTCATAACATTCAATCACTTTTAGTTGAGAATCATTTAGACAGTCTCATTCACATACAAGTAGCACTTCCAATAATATTCACATGCATCAAACGCCTCGAACAAGTATTGTCCGGAATTTAGTACACAGTCAGTACATATTCATCAAATATCAAATTCAATTCAGTAATGATCAGATCAAATTAAAGTGAGACCATCTTAGGTTACTCACAATTGCTCTCTTAAGCCTATCGACTTGACGTTCAGGTGATATCCAGAAGTGGTCGCGCTATTTTCTCTCCTATATACATTAAAACAATTTCGCATTACTGTACTGCTTATGTAACTAGGTAAACACATATTTATCAAAAGCTATCATGTACCATGCATATGCAATGACAAATTCTCGAGTATATTTTTGTAACAAATTGATGTACATATCAATTGTAATCTAATTGTGCCAAAATTCACACACTAAATCACTATTCCAGCTTTTGCTGAAAGCATCTCATTCGGGTCAACTTTTGCATAAGCAATAAGATCAAGAAATGATGTATTTCTATAACACTTTCTTATAGAAAATTTTTCCTCTATGTCTTAAGTTTCTAATGATACTAATATCGTACAATTTGGAATATTATTCTATGAGTTATGCTCAAAAACCACAAACTATGTACATTTGAAATTTTGGCTAGAGCACGATCATGCAGTCAAGTTGTACAACTCATATCTCTCAATTCCAATATCTAAAAATTACAAAGTTTATACCAATTTAAAACTAATAGAATAAGCTACAACTTTGGTGAAGACACCTTAGTCTAATTTGCCTACAACAATACAGTTTATTCAATAACTACAGGACATGATTTCTGTCCCTAGTAGTGCTATAGCCTAAGCCAAGTTTCAATTTCATGCCAATTTTGAAAGTCCTAGAGATAAAATTAAAATATGAATTCTACAAGAAAGTTGTATAAATAAATCTCTAGTTTAATCTGAATCAATAATCAAATCATTTGGAAATCTACAGGCCAATACATAATCACAGTACCGAAGTATGTTCAATGAAAATTCTCCAGTTCATAACATTCCAGCACATTCTCTCACTTTGATTCAATCAATCCTTTTCAAATAAGTTCAGATGGCTCTATATTTTTATGGAGAGAAAGGAAAATGTATTAGGAGTCTATTGATTCAAGTTTCAAGTCATTTGGAGGTTGGATGAAAAATTTATAACCAAAAGAACCAAAGCTGTTTAGTAAAAATACTCTAGTTCATATTCAGACTTCAAAAACTAAAACCACTCATGTAAACCATCACCTTCTTCTTCCTCTCTTCTACTTAATCCATTATTTCTGTACACCATCTCTAGCTTACATTCTCTATATTTCTACTCCCTTTCCAAGTCAACTTACTCTAAAAACAACTCAAGACTTAAGATTAAATTCAAACATCAAAAACAAAATTCATTTACGGACATCACCATTTTTTCTACTTTTTCTCACTACTGCAACTTTTCTCTCACTGTTGCAACTGTTTTTTTTATAATCAATAACAATCCAAAATCTGAAACAACACCTATAGCCATACGATTCTACATCACATTTTTCTACTATTGTTTCAGTTAAACTCAAATGATCACAAACACCAAAAACATATTATCATCTATGGCTATCACCATTTCTAACTTTCTCTCACTGCTATATTTTTTTTAATGCTTAAGAACAATCCTAAACAAAACCTATATCATGCATGCATTCATTTACAAACCTTAAACCATTATCAAATAATCCATAAAACTCAAAACATGACTTACTTAATTCAATGAAATTCTAGCTTAAAAATTCTAGATTTTCTCATCCTCTCAAGCAAACAAACATCAACTCAAACTGATACTTATCTTTAGCTAGTTCTCCGGCAGTTAAGAGTTAGAAACTAAATACATAAACATGCATAACAAGTAGTTTTGCTGATGGATGAAAAGAATAAAGAAAAGAATTTAGTTGGTGTTTTCAATGGTGAAGACGAAATGTGAGCTACAGAAGTTTTCTCTCCAAACTTGATGATTGCATGGATGGATAACTTAATCACACATGGAACCCATGCATGTGGGCCATGTGTAACCCTCCCATTGGTCTCTCTTTTTTTGTCCAAAATACCCCAAATTTTCGAAAATTCTTTAAAATTTACCAAAATTTTCGAAATAAAAATGATACTCTCCAAATAAAATTTCAACATAAATAATCCATAATTCACATTTTTAATCACATTTATAAATCAATTATACCCAGAAAATGTCAATGAATGCATGTACAATTTTTTATTTTTATTTTTTGTATCAGAAATAAATATTCACATGTGTGTGAAATACTATGATGCATGAGCATGAAATGCACTTCTAATTTCTCACTGTACTCTCAATTCGCTATTTTGGGGTCTAGCCCCGAACATGGGATGTCACAAATAGTTGTCTAACTTATTCCAAATCTAGAGATAGAAAGCGATCTAATTTGGAATTGAATGGAGAGAAACCTAATTGAAGGAAAGATAGGGAGGAGAATGGCCTATAGGAATTATAATAGATCGTCACTCACTAGGAAAAATTATAGCATTTTTATTTCAAATAGTGGAGGCCAATAATTTTGATATCAAGCCTAACATGATTGAGATGGTTCAATAACTTATAAAATTTTATGGATTGCAATATAAGGATCCAAATGTACTTATTAAAGATTTATGATACTTTCAAGATTGATGAAGTTTCTAAAGATGCGATTAGATTAAGGTTGTTTCCTTCCATATTAAGGGATAGAGCTAAATCATGATTGAAATCTTTGCCTTTTTTATATAAGACCACTTAAACAAGGAAAGGTTTTTAACCATTTAATTTTCTCTAATATGAACAACTAACACTCATAAATGACATATTCTCCTTTCAACAATTAGAAAGTAACCAAATGTATGAAACTTAGGAGGGATGGAAAGAATTACTAAGAAAGTTAACATACTATAAACTCAATGTAGCATTACAAATGCAAACTTTTCATAGTGTACTAAATTAACCATCTTAGAAATTAATTTATGCATTTTTTAGGAGGGGGAAACTACCTTAAAACTTACACAGAATTATAAGAGCTAATTGAGAACATAGCTATGAACAATTAATAGTAGGGAAAACTAAGGTCGAAGCCTAAATTAAATGGTATCTATAACATTGATGTGAAAAAAACATTAGAGCAAAGTTGGAAGATTTAATGAAGAAGATTAACAATATGTGTTTAGCATCTCAACTAGCACTAATAAAGAGATGTGATATTTATGGTGGTGGACATCGTAATCATGAATGTTAGGTTTTTTATATAATATAGCCAACTAAACAAGTTAATTTTGTGTGGATTTGACATCAAAATAATCCCCATAGTGGCATTGATAATCTGGACTAAAGAAACCAACTTAAATTTTTAGGAAACAATCAAGCATTACTCTAATTTTAGTAATAACAACACCACCCAAGGAAGCCAAAATTTAAGGATCTCATGGTGAAATTTATTACTACATCTAAATTACTTCTTCAAAATGAATAAGCCTCCATCCATAACCTAAAAATTTGGATTGGATATCTTGTTAATCTTGTTGCCAAAAGATATCAAAGTACTTTACCTAGCAATAATGAGTTAAATTCAAGGGAGCAAGTGAATATTGTAACTTTAAGGAGTAGAAAGGAGCTAAAAGATGATGAAAGAGAGGAAGAAGAGAAGCAAAAGGTTGTTATACTAGAAAAGAAGCATAAGGATAAAGAGAAAGAGAAAGAGAAAGAGAGGGAACCAAAAAGAAAGACATTCCATATCTGAGTAAACTTAACAAAGATAAAAATGAAAATAAATTTGGTAAGTTAAAGCTTTTTATATATTTACATCTTAGCATTCCTTTTGTTGAAGCTCTTTCGTAGATGTTAAAATATGCCGAGTACTTAAAGGATATCCTTTTTAAAAAGAAGAGGCTTAGGGAGTTGTTGACAGGTACTTTTAATGATGAATGCTTTGTCATCTTGTAAAACAAGCTACCCCATAAAATCAAAGATCTAGGGTGTTTTCTTTGAAATATTGGAAGTTTTTCAATTGAAATGGAACTAGCAAATTTAGGAGCTAATATTAATTTGATGTCATATTACATGTTTAAGAGAATAAGATTGGTTAAACTTAAATTGGCTAAGATAATCATTCAATTATTATATAGGACAATCGTAAGAGCATTCTAGAGGATATATTGGTTATGTTTCACCAATTAATCTTTCTTGTTGATTTTGTGGTTTTAGATATGTAGGACGATTTAAAGATTTCTTTAATCTAAAGATAACTTTTCCTAGCTACTATTAGAGATATGATAAACGTGTATAATAAGAATTAATCCTAAGTGTAAAGGCAAGCAAGTAGCATTTAAGATATTCGAAGTCATGAAATGTGCCTTTGGTAAAGATGATATTTTCTTCTCTATATATGTGATCAATGCTAAATTTTCTCATATTATGCAGGGAAAACTCATAAACGATCCATTAGAGACTTGTATCATGCAAAAAGAAGAAAGGGAGATGGATAGCCCTATTCTAATATAGCAAATGAAATATTTGAAAATATAACAAGCCTTCATCTGAGGAGTCACTAAGGTGAAGAGCTTAAGTAAGGAGTCTAACTAAACAACTTATAAAGAAGTGCTTGTTGGGAGGTAAACTAATAATTTAGGTATTTTTATATTTCATAGCTCTTACGATGTTTACCATTATCTATAGTTTGTTTTTACTTGATGTTGGTTTTAGGTATCTTTTATATTTCGTAGCTTTTAGGATGTTTACCATTATCTATAGGATGTTGGTTTTATTAAATATTTTGTAATTTAAAAGTAGTTTAAAGTCATGTATTTAAGTATATTTTTATGTTCTTCCATTTTTTGATTCAAATTATCTTACACGAGATGAGATTTGGTAGAACTTTATATGTTATATTGGGAAAATGACATCTAATATGGATTCATGTTTTTTTGTGTTACATAACATTCCTACATATATCTAGAGACAGTGAGCCAACAGCTAAGGAACCTAGGAACTCTAGTGACAATTAAAGATTAAGGATTATTGATGGCTTTGGATAAGGTCACCTAATTTCCCTCTTCCCCCTAATTTTCCAATTTTTCATTATTATTGTATATAATGTGTATTAGGGGTAGTTTACAACTCAAGTGTGAGGGAGGGAACTAATTACCAATGCTTATCATTTTTTGTTAAAGTTAGCTTAATAGGAAAAAAATAAAAGAAGATTTTTAACTTTAAAAGAATATTGATCAAGATAATCATTACAAGTTTAATTGTTATGATTCTATTTTTTAGGTAAATAGTTATGAACATTGATGATTGAGTTAAATTTAATTTGTTTCATTAATTTTGAAAATAGATACTTTATTTGTACGATGATACTTGTTGTATAACTTGTACAAACAATTGAGTTAGAAGTGAATTCTTTTTTAACATTTTCAACATCCCACTAGAAAAAAAATGAAAAAATGTGTGACTAAGCAAGCATTAAATGAATTCACTCCACTGACTTCAAACCAATTAAAAAGGTTAAAGTTAAAGAGCAGTGTTGATGGTCATTTGAAATAGTGACCTAATTAAGTAATCGGAAGTGATAAACCGAAGGGGGGTAGTTGTTTCGCAAACTTTCCAATTTGTTCCTAGCAAACAAATAAAATCAGAAAATTTAAAAGAACCAAAAATAAATCAACACCAAGGTTTGTTAACACAATTCGGCACTCCTTGCCTACGTTTGCGGGGCCCTCACCCAGATTAATTACTTTCACCGAAGTATTATAGAATTACTCAAGGCTTTATTGAGCCGACACCACTCAACCCTTGACACTATCACTCATCCTCACTTCCCGTGAAAGAATTTCACACCCAATAATACGACCGCCTCGTACTAACTTCAACAGAGGATTTTCTCAACACTCTTTTTAATTAAAAGACAATTAATAAAAAATACTCAAGTGATAAATAAACTAAGAATAAGAACAGAAAACACTTGAGATAAAAAGAAAGACTTCCCTATAGTTCCACCTTCTCAAAATAATTCTTCAATATAAATGATCCATCCCAGCTTCAACTGCTTCAATTAAACCATATGAACATCTCGACAATGAATGAGGACCCACGGTATTTTCTCACAAAAAAACACAACACAACCCAGATGAAAACTTCTTAAATAATATAATAGGCTGAACCACTTCACCATAACATGAATCACACCCAGGCACGTTATTCAGTTGTCTACCAAAGCATATGCACCACCGCAGTATTTATTTTTCATTAACAATTAACGTCCCTAGCTTATCAGCTACACATGCACGTTAACTCCATTAAACACAATCATGTTGAAGATGGGCTTCTTCTAAAGATTGGAGATGAGGACAAAATGCACAATTCCTTCATCTATCTTAATTTGAAACGCATACAGCCTAAACAATTATTCACTTGGTTTCTACTACTCACGCTGCCCACATCTACTGCAAGATTTTTGTTCACCTTCACACACACTCACATGGATTCAATGCCACATATACACAAGTTAACTAATTGAATTACCGCACAACCCACTGTTGCATGCTCACCTCACAAGTTTTTATTCAGCTCTCTTCCCATGTAGTCCTTTAGCGGCACATATGCACATCAACACTATTATCACACACTCACTCCAAGAGATAGATTTCTACCGCAGATTTTCGATATACACAAATCCTTAACATAATAAGAGTCCAACTTCAACTAAGAGTCCCACTTAAAGTAGAATGTTATCACAACTGGATCATTATCCAAATACCTTTTGAATCCAAGTCAATATCCAACTAATATCTTATATGTCCAATTAATAAAAATATGCCAAAATAAAATAAATAGATATATTCAACATATATCTAACAGGAAGTATTCATAATAAGGTGTTTACTTTCATGTCAAAACGTTAGGTAACTTTTCAAATAAGTATCTAATTGCTCTTGTGTTAATTTGAAGTTAGTGTTTTTCATTTTTTTCAATAAAATTGTGAAAGATTTGAAAGTTGAAGGAAATTTCTCGTGCATGTTCACTTTCTATATTAAGTTGAATCTTATGGATTAAGTTAAAGTTCAAAGGATTATAGGGGTTGAATTGAATTGATTTATGACTTGATGTAAGTAGCTAAATGCCTAGCAAATTGATGAGTTTTGTAATTAAATGAATAATAAAGAGTCTTGATTGATCTAATTGAATTGTTAAATTCATTCTTAGGATGGCTAAGTACTTAAGTTTAAAGTGATGAAATTTGCTTGAAGACTTATAAATGCTTATGTGTGGGAGAACTTGCTACATGTTAACTAGTTTATATTTTTACGTAATTTGTAGAACATTATAATTGTTTTCTGATAGTTTTTATTAGATTTGGTCATCAATATGATTTATATTATATTTACAAGCCTTATTCTAACTACCCAACAAAGAATGAAAGAATTTTAGCAGGTTAGAGTAAATTTGGAGAAGTTTTTAGCACGATTTTCTCGAAAATCGGGTCAAACATAGATTCATATGTTATCCATGTAAACTAACATTTCATTCTATTTCTTTAAGAATTTGCCACATAAATAATATGAACCCATGCTTATGCCTTCAACAATTGCGTTCTCAAGATAAACCTTCAAATGCATGATATAGGGTTTAGTTATCAAGTTATTAAGCTAATATAGGTACAATCATAAGGAGAGGGATAAAGGGCTAGAGGGTAATTATAAGTAGTCGAATTAGAGTGTCTTAGGATAATAAAGGGCCAGTTTTAGAGACAAAGAAGGGATTATACCTAGATTCATCAAAATATCTTCAGGATTTCAAGGGTCCACAGAATGAGTTCTTTTATGTTTTATTTTTCCTTAATTATTATTGGTTTTCTTATTTTTAAAATGAACTAAATTTAGATACATCTAAATGAGTTGAATCCTAAAATTAATTATTTAGATTGATTATTTAATTTAATAAAAGAACCAACTTTTAATATGAATTATTCATGATGGGTTATTGTGATTGAATTGAAGTATGCTAACATTTTGATTCAATTTTGAATTTCATATACAGGGATTGATAAATCATATATATGAATAGATTGTGGCATGAATAATAAGAGTTACGTGAAATCCTAAAGAAAAGATTATATAAATCTTGTGGGTTCGAGTCAAATATATGAAGGGAATTTATTGAACGAGTTAATGCATTCTTAAAGGTTTTGATTAGAAGGAGACTATGGTCAATCAACTTATAAATAGAGGTTGCATGTCTTGAGAAAAAATATGGTTATAACTTTGAATTTTCTACCATTTAATAACCCAAGGTTAAATATTGAATCAAGCATAGAAAGATCATAGGAGAGTTCCACATCTAAAACTTTGGTTTGCTGTTTTAGATCAATTTATTAGATTAGATAATAGAAAGACAATAATATTTGTAATCCTTGTAATATCAATATTCATTTTCATTAAAGTATACTACAAAAATAATAGATACACTTACCTAATGATCTTTAGTATTATCATGCTTTAGCATTGGACTTTCTATCATTTCTCTTTTACGTGGGTTTTAAGTTGAGCCGCTCTAGGTTTCTCAAGCAATAAGAAAATTTCTAGTCTAACCTCCTAGAAATCTAAATGTATTAAGAACTTTCATTTGAATAGGCCAGTTTTGATAATTATCACCGTAGAAAAGTGGAGATGTTGCAACGTATAAGCTTATCCTTCCTGTTTCTATTGTCTGGGAATGATGGTTTTGTTTCTAATTTTGTATTTATATTTAAGTTTGTATTTGAACTCACTCAACTGCAGAACTCTTATAACAAATATTCTTTGATATTAAAAAAAAAAGATAGAAAACATGGCTTCGGGAAATTCACACAACTTTCATTCAATAGAGCTAAAAAAAAACAAAGATAGAAAATATGGCTTCACGGGACAGTTCATGTTGAATCTAAAAGACGGTGGCTCTTGTCATATGAATCTGATATCCCTTTTGTCCATGAATAACGAATCTAATATTCAGGATCAACTATACTATTTTCCAACAAAAATATTCTGGATCAACTAACATATAAAACAGCTTCCACCCTAAGATGAATGCCAGATTCTATCAAACGAAGTGTGATCTTAAGACGCTTCTTGCAATGACAAACACCACATAAACTGTTGAACAAACACTAAAGCAACCAATCCATAAGCGCCGTGGTATATTTATTTGGGATAGGCATAAGCGATCATCAAGACTAGATAACAAAGTTGTATTGGAGCTCCATACCAATTTTTACATGCCTTTAAGAACAAATAATTGAATTCACGTGGTCCTTCAGTAGCAGCAAAATTACATAGCACCACATCATAATTCAGTTTTCGGGTATTAAAACCAGGAACCAATTACACTGTTTTTGCAGGCCATGTTGCTTGGGCAGACATTATTATTCCTACAATCACTCCAAACAACCCAAGGGCGCTACCAAAGATCTCAATCACAAGTATTTTTACAAAGAGAGAGGAGTTTTGAGCATCAGACAACGCACAACTGCTTCCAATTATTCCTACACATAAACTGTTGCCGAAGTATTAGTTTAGCAAACAACAAAAACAAAATGCAGAAAAAAGGAATTAGCTGCAGAACCAGAAGATAACTGGTAGAAACTATATGAGCAGAGGATGAAAGATACGAACCCACAGACAAGGTTGGCAAAGCCTACAATGATGCCAGAAGCAAAAATTGCATATCCAGCTCTAAGAGATTCTGGGGCATAAATCTTTGATGAAGGAACACTCTCTAATTTGGTTTGCAGGATAATTGCCACAATAACGCCATAAATAGCAACAGCTTCACAAAAGATTACGCTGACAAATAAAGACCAACAATTTACCATAGGCTAAAACATTTCTGAAGAATGATCTAGATTCAACTAACTGTCAGTTGCTACAGAACTTTCTAGGCATGCTTCACAATACTCCAGTTAAACAATTACAGTTCAAAATCATATAACTGGAAAGAACATGAACTTCAAATAAATGGAACACCAAAACAAAGTATGACCATCCCAAATGTGATTTGTAGTAGCATCATTTTATAGACCTATTTCATTGACACCAAGAACATTTTAAGAGCAGGAAACTTAATTGGATTGTATACATCACTAATCAAGCGAAAACATCATTGCTTCAATCCAAGTTCGGCCCCCTCTACAGTTTTAGAATATGATAAATAGACACTTATTGCTCTAGCAGTCTAGATCCAGATAAACTGCAGGACACATACCAAAGGGACAGAACTTTGACAATATAAACACCTAACCCATCTCTGCATAAGAGATGAAGCTTTCTTAGAAATAAAACTGTTTCACGTCCTTTACCAAACATGTGTTATTAAAGCCATAACCAATTCTTGCTATTGGATTCTGCAAACTGATTATCCCAGATTGGGTATCTTATAAAACATAATACAATTACCATAGAATGTGAGTCAGAAGGTCATTTAATGGATGAAATGACATAATCAGAGCCTTGAAAACACATGTTTTGTTTCAAAAAGTAAATATATGGGCTTATCAAGCAATTTATAATTTTTTTAAAAAGAAGCTTGCACTTCTCAGATATACAAAGTTTCAATTCAACCATAACACAACATTTTCCTTATTTCTATGTTTCCCAGTTCCTTAGGTTATTTTTCCTTATAGGTTTTGCACATTGTTGCGATTCTAAGAACCATGGTCATTCACATGAACCAATGATATGGCTACCATCCAAAATAAATTTGGTCATCTAATATGTGAGTTCTATACCAATAATCAATTTCAGTCACTTATTGTAGAGACTGCCTTTCTCAATTCTGCAAATATCCATTTGAGATAGACGCAATCATGTAATGTAAATGAAAAAAGAAAACTGGCATGGTTTGGCGAAGTAACAATGAGGAAGAGTATTCAGATTTCAATAGTGTCACAATTAGGATATAAAATGTGATGATAACAATCGTCAGTCTGTACATTGTGATAAAACAGAGCAAGCAAAACAAATAATCAACTAAACTTGCTGAATAGAACTCCAAAATCCTAGGAATAGAAAATACGAATGCATAAGCAAACTTATCAAAAATAACCTTAATCAGGAAAAAGAACTGGTAATAAAATGAGAAAGCAGTCTAGGGTTTTGATTACCTGATAAGATTCTTGGAGGTGATACGAGGAGCCTTGATGGCAGCTCCGATCAAACTACTTCCGGTGATGTAAATCCCCCTAACAAAATCAAAATACGCATTCGTTAAGAAACAAGAGAACAGAAACAGACCCATAGAAAAACATGGAGGGATTGTTAACCAGGCGGCGCCGAGGACAGAGACGCCGATGGCAATGGCGATGCCGACGGCTGAGAAAGTGTAAGGAGATATATTGACGAGGGCGCGTGACCATGAGCTGGCATGTCCAACGATGACCGATGCAGACATTTTTCTGCTTTCTTCCTGGATGCGATCTGGGAGCAGAGAATCTATATAAAACCAGAACCAGATGTCGTTGGCGCGTGCGGCTGTGGCCTGTGAGAATGTAATCGTTTCTTAAATGGTGAGAAGATGGCTTATATATCGTTTTCGCCAAATTGTTGAAATTACTTATTTAACTGGCTTAATAATGGTAAGGAGTGATAAGTCTAAACAAAAATTGAAATAATTTCAAAATAGTAATCAAATGTTTTTATAATAATATTAATTATTATTGAAATCATTAAAGATATACTATTTAATTATATGATTTTTTGTGCGATATATATTATTTTATTTATATAAATTATTTAAATGAAATTAGTTGAACAAAATTAAAATAATTAAATTTTAATTTTGAACAATTAAACACTAAAATTTAAAAATGATATATATTATATTAAAATTTTTCATTATATTATCCTCCAAAAGTGAATTAGACTTCAAATTTTATAAAATATAAACTTTTATAATAACTAAGGCATAACATAAAATTTAAAAATAATGTATTTATAAGAAGTGAATGTGACTCCATAAATTTTTGTAATTATTCTTCACGTACATGGATTGAAAAAGTGTACAATTTTTAAATTTTATTAAATACTAAAGCATACGGCATATAAGTTATGATAAATGAAAACATGGAAAAAAATTTATAAGAGAGAAGCTCTTACTTCTCCTTAGATTTTCTGCATAGTCTTGCCTGAGTTTTTTATGTTCAAAAACTAAATCAAAAATTAAACCAATAATACAAGAGATTTAAGGTTTAAAAAATTTAATCGGTATTAAACATTTATAGAATCAGTTAAAGATTAAATAAAATTAACAGAATTTAAAAAAATAATTAAAGAAAACTATCCTTACCTATAAAAAACTTAAAGTTTAATTAAAAAAGGAGACTATTAAATAAAAACTAATCAGTTTATTTTGCTTTATAAAAAGTATTAATTTACAAAAACGGATCAATCAATTAATAAACTGGTCGTTTTTTAACAATAAAAATTATTAAATTAAATTGAACTAGAAAGTTAAAAACTAATCCGGAAAGTTGACCAGTTCAAGGTTTTTATGGTAAATCGACCAAATCGACTCGATTTTTAAAAGATTGAGTTTTCCTCTAATTCTTCTGCACATAATTTCTCTCGAGTTCTAACCCTGATTTTATATACTCCTTTGTTTTGTTTAATGTTATATCTCTACTTTTGTTGTTCATTTCTCCTTCTTTTTCTTTCTTTATTGTTTCTACGTGATTCATCTTAGCTTCTTTTAGCTTTAGAATCCTAGTTCTACCTGCCCTGTCTGTTTCAGCTTCCTTTCTATACTCCTTCCTCTTCTCCAGTCGCTTCCGATTCCCCTCTCAGTTTTTCTTCCACTAAGTTCCTTTCCCTTTCCTTCCTGTTCTTGGTTATAACCTGCTATTCTTTTGAGTTCCTCACTTTTCCCCCTTTTTCAATATTATGTTAAAGCCCCTAACTTATAAGGAATTTCCTTCTTTAACTTCAAAATTTCCTCTATTAACTCTGCCTCCCTAGACTCTGTACCTACCCAAGAGGCTATTAACTCATCTCAAAAAGCTTGTAACACCTTGCCTATTATCCTACCCAATGCTTCTAGCAATAAGACACGACTTCAGGTTAGAGGTGAATCTACACCTCCATTGAAGTTATATTAGTACCCTCCCAAGCTTTTAAAAGGAAAGTCCATTGTAGCCCTTAAAGGAGGATGCATCAAAGTGGAGGCGACCTTGGATTTTATTTTACATAAAAAATCCCTTTCCTAATACTGAATGCCTGAGCTCATTACCATTAGAGGTAATACAGATTAATAGAGGTTTTGGTTAATGATGACAAGCTCTCTCTATTTAGGTTTGATTCTTCAGACCAAGCTCAAAAATCATAGAACCTGGTCCTTGGCACTACAATTCCGAACCTTTGTTTTTATAAAAATGGAAACCTGAAATCAAACTATAAAATCTCAAGAAAAAGCAAGTTCCTTTATAGCTTAATATCTATAATATTTCCTTAGAATATTAGATGGTAAAGGGTGTTAATCACATACAAGTTTCATTGTCAAACCCTTGTGTTTAGATAAAGCTACAACTAGTATGAATAGAGTGAGCTATACTAAGTTTTTTTTCTCAATGATATCAACTAATAGCTGACGTAGCGTGTCATAACACTACTTAAAATAACTAGGCCTACAATTATAGTAGTGGTGACTAGGTCGATCCCACAGTAAGTATGTGTAAACCTTTTGAAATGAAAATAATTGGTGTTTAGGTTATATGGTGGGGATGGAGGGGGTTGGTTTTGGTTTTTCAAACGAGAAAATAAAATGAAACTAAACTAAAAAAAGCAGATTAAATCAAACAACCTAAAAATGATTAAAGTGATAAATTCGTTAGAGACCTGGTCATCAGTTTAATCTCAACCTACACATGGTTGAACATATTTTATTGAATTGTTATTTTTATACATCCCCTAGCAACTATTAATCACAGGTTAATAATAAGTTCTGTTAACCTCAGTTTTTCCTTAGGTCTTGTTTAATTAAGCTGAGCTTATTAATTAAACCTAGCTATCGAACAACCTAGAACAAGCTCTTTAGATTTAATTAGACAATTGCATTACAAATTAGGAAAACAGATTAATCAAGATAACGACCACATAAGCTCGGGTCATGTCAGTTAGGTTCTATTATCCTTAATGATTCGAAACCATTAGTTGCCACAAACAAATTTCAACATAACAATTGCATAGTATATTAAAGATTATAGAAATAGTTTCTTATATAAAAACAATCAAATAGAGCATTCAATCATTCTTACCCAACACCCAAACATTAAACATAGGACAACATAATCAATCCTTAAGAGAAAAAACAACAAATAATGGGAGAAATGCTTAACCAGTTCTTTAGCGTTGATATCACCTCCGAAATGACGTCGGAAAGCTATCCCTCTATGGTCTCCAAAGGAATGAAGCTTTGCCCCTTCTCTTCTTCAAAACCGAGAGTTCACCCGCTGTTGATTCTTCCAAACTTTCATAAACCTTTCTACTGTCAAATTATACATGTTATACTAAACAGGTAAGGTTTTTGGTGGG
>JANQBM010341602.1:0-19895 GCA_025594535.1 Erythroxylum domingense
ATTCATTAACCGTACATTCATTAACCATATATATATATATATATGGTTAATGAATTTAGAATAATCAAGTTTAGTTAAGGTATAATGTTAAATTATAAATTATTTATATCTAAGCTATGATGTTTGAATAATCAAGAATTGTGAATAAGGTTGCCTACCTAGAAAAGTCAAT
Source organism: Erythroxylum domingense (assembly GCA_025594535.1). Lineage (NCBI taxonomy): Eukaryota > Viridiplantae > Streptophyta > Magnoliopsida > Malpighiales > Erythroxylaceae > Erythroxylum > Erythroxylum domingense. Next base: position 173 of record JANQBM010341602.1, read on the forward strand.
TAAGCATGCATCGAACATGACACATATATATGTGCGTGATTGAATATTTATATGATTGATCAACTTAGTAATGAGTAAAATATATGTGTATTGCATGATTAAAGAAGCACAAGTTGAACGTCAATATCCAAACATTGCCATATTGTCAAGGCAATAGCTAATCTGGAACATACTGTGAGTTAACCTAGATGGTTTCTTACAATGATTAATTTGTCTCTGTTTAAATTTTAATTACTGAATTGTTATTGATATAATTGTGATAATTCTGGACATTGATGGTTTGAGGAGTTTGATATTTGGGATTGTATTGGGAGTCTTTTCCAATTGAATGTGAATATAGAAAGTATATACTCATTAAATGTTGAATGTCGGACTTAGATCCGATGAATATGATAAATGATTATGCATGATGAATGAAAGATATTGATAGCATATTTTGTGAAATTATGCATTTCATCACATTGTTATGCATGATCAGGTAAAGGAGTTATGACCGGAGTGACCAGTTTGAAAAAGAGCTAGAGGCTCAGTTATTAATGAGCCTGATATCTACAATAGGTACGGGACAGAAAATGAAATGAGCCCGATATCCACAATGGATACGGGATAGTAAATAGATGCTTGGTCATAACAAAATAAAAATGAAAGTGGACTCACAAGTGTATATGCATTTTCAAATATTTCTTCAAATGTATTATGTGAATGATTGTGAAGAATTATTAAATTATGTTGATATAATGATATGCAACGATTATGTACATGTTGCTGATATGAATGACTGAGATAGATTATTAAATTATTCTCAAATGATTATATGAAATGTTTGAAGTTCATGATGTATTGTTGAGATATGAATTGATACATCTTTTGAACTATGATATACTTGTAAATTTGGTTTCACATCAGTGATGTTTAGTGTTATGACTGAGTGAGCACATCAATGATGGTTATACTCACTGAGTTCACAAACTCATCAAAATTGTAACGTAAATTTTTAGGTACGAGGGAGACCTAGCTTCTAAGGCCAACTAGTAGAAGTCTAGTACTTGCATTTTTTAGGAAATAAGAATGGCTCAAAGGTCTGGTTAGTTGATATCTGAAGAGTTTAGTATAATGTGTTTATTTATCTGTCTCGTTTCATATAGAACATTTTGGAATAGATTAGCAATCTCTTAGATGTTTTTGGTACTGTAAATATATGGATTATGTAATGTAAAGCTACAATGTAAGTTATGTTTGTTAATAAAATGCTAAAAGTTGATCTTTTAACTACTTACGTTCATATGATGCCATAATAAGTGAATGTAATTGCTCTAACATGCCATTTTTATAGGGTATGTTCTTGAATGTCCTCTAGATATTCAGGCATATGCTCTATGGTAGTAGTGTGTTACATCAAATGTTGAAATGAATTGTTTACCACTAAATTCTATTATGCCCTCACAAACATCTATCTTAATTTGGTAATAAATAGTTTCCCTAGTAAGATAAGTATAGGATTAAAAGGTATCATCAGTCATATCCAACATATAAAAATCTTCAAGTACACTAACTTATTCACCTACACTAAAACATTCTCAATCATTCCGTTCGAGTAAGCATTAGTCTGGTCAACTAATTGTATGATAACATTAGTCTATTTCAAAGGGTCTAAGTTTAAAGAAGCATAGTTAAAGTGAGGCACAATATTGATTGATGTTTTTAAATCTAGTATGGCTCTCTTAATTATATTGTTACCAATCTTACAGTTTTTTTAAACATACTTGGATCCATGCATTTTAGAGGTATTTTCTTTCTAGAGACTACAAAAACATTCTCACCCATCATGACCTTCTCATTATCTCTTAACTTTCTCTTATTGGTATATAATTCCCTAATGAATTTCGCATACTTTGGCTATGATGTGGCTACGGGAACTAATGTGCAGTGAAAAAGGAATAAATCAAAAAGGATGAAGGTTTGAGTGTAAAGATGGATGCAATTGAGAGTTATTTTCTTCGTATGAAAACAACAATAGGAGCTTGAAGGATAAAACATATAAGCACAATGTAGTTGCTTAACTAAAAATAAGACAAAATGGTCTTTACAAAATTTTCGATGAGGCATTTAAAGGAAATAATTTTGGAGAAGTCAAGTATTACAACTACTAAGATAGTGGAAGAAAGTATAGAGAAGTAAACATTTTTGTCAAACGTAGTATTTGCAAAGCTAGAGAAACGAAATTAAGAAAAAAGAGAGTTAAAGAGTATATGAATGAATATTCAAAACTTCAAGGGTATGTGTACAATCTGAAAATCAAAAATCCTACTCCAACTATGGAGCTTTAATTTTTAGAGAATCATAAATCATCATTACTCTAATTTAAAAGATTATACATATGTTTTGAAGTTATGAAAAGGGGATGAAGAAATTTGAGACCAATATTGGGTATGGATGGTTGCTTTTTGAAGAGTTAGTTTGAAAGACAACTCATTAGTGCACTTGGGACATACAAAGATAGTGGGATATATGCAGTAGCATAAGCTATCATAAAGGTTGAAAACACAAAAAATTATAGTTGGTTTATGAATTTATTCATAGTCGACTAATACATGTCATTCAATGTATACGAATTAAATCCTTATTTTAACTTTGAATTATTAATCAAATTATTACATATCAAATAAGAGTCAGTCTCACGAAAAAAGTTTGATTTACCAAGTTAGTTTATTTTTTGGTAAGTTCATCATAATATTTTTCAACTAAAAACTTCCAATAAGCTAATATCAACTTTTCAACAAACGAAAGTCATTATAAATACAAGAGACATATATAAATGACCTATTCAATTTCACATTCATATTTATAAAGCAACAACTTGAACTTAAGGAGTGGATATCCTATCAATTTTACTTACATGAAAGAAATTTTATCCTAAAGAAAGAACCATGATCAAAACATTAACATATAATGTCCTTTTAAAATAAAATTATTAATATACAATATTAAAACTTAAGAAAATAAACTTGCAACGCATTCATAAATTGTATAATCAATATTCTAAAGATGGAAATTATTTTCTTTGACACAAATCATGATCATTCGAATATATACTGCTGGAATTTTTAATGATAAAAACATATCAACAAATTTGAAGTTTTCAACTACTTTTAGTTAGACTTTAAAGTTCTTTTCTAGCTTTTATTTCCTACAAAACTAATATCTAAATGGTCACTTAAACATAAATTAAAGTTAATAAAAGGTTAAAACATATTTTATTTCAAGAAAATAAAAAATAGTCACAAAGTTAGTGACATATCTTACAAAATTGAACTTAATATCATTCAATGTAAACATGAAATAAAATCACATTGGTGTAACTATGTGTCAAATTATCATTTTATTGGTCAATGCCTATGGATTTGATTATGGTTTAAGTAATAATAATAAATTGAAGTAACTGCATCTTACCTAAAATATGCATCTATAAACTTAACAATTTTAATGTTTAACTTGAATTTACAACAACTATAAAATCAATTTAAATGGATATTCCAACATCTAATTTGCTTTCAAAACTCAAAATAACTAATTAAAGATATCATAACCGTGAGTAAAGATATGACATTATAGTTCAAGGACAAAATTTGAATAATCCTTTATAAATTTAGTTGGACAACCCCTGTTTAGTATTGTGATACTTTTAAAATAATCCTAAAATGGCATTTACACACCTAATTCAATCAAAGCACATATCTTAACAAAATTCAAGTATTAAAACAACCTTTCTATAAACTAATGAACCCTTTAAAAGAAAATTTTCAGAAATGTCATAATGTATATTAATCATGTTTTGATCAACATTTTCTAATATAATATCCAATACATGCCTATTTTGAGTAAAATTCATTAAGCTATGTTATTTTTCAAATTGAAAAGAGATTAAACATACATTATACTGCATATATAGAGTAAAGTAAAGATTTGGATAGATTGAATGAAATCTGTAACAATGCATGAAATCAATGTCAATTTGATCATTCTTCATTCAATTCTTTATTTTTATTGCAAATTAATTAGTATATTTAATTTTAAACCTCGATTAAAGTAATCTTAGTTATTGACAACAAGTTAAGTTTACAAGTTTCACTTTAGTCAACTAAAAGACATGAAGAAGTGGATAACTGATTAATTATTAAATGCTCAACTCTAATTCACAACATAATATTAATAATCCTATTTTGACTATGTAAATATAACAAATAAAATTTAGCTTCAAAAGATATTTTTTTTCAACTAATTTAGTCATCCTTACATATAATATTAACCACATCAAATGACCTGAAATATGGAAAAATCCAAAACCAAAGCAATGATAGAAACCTATGAATTTAGCTAAGCGAATACATATATAAAAAGGGGGGTTGATGTTTAAATCAAATATAAGAATCAAGGAAATAAAACATAAAACTAACCTAATATTCATAAATGAACAAATAGCATTTTAAATTTTAGTTTAGTCATACAATTTCGACATATCTTGATAATCTTAGACATTTAACAGGTTAAATGTAGAAAACCAACCAACTAGTTACTACTTATCCCCTTTCACTCTTTAGAATTGAACCAACTCAATTTAAGCATGAAAAACACATTAAGCACAATGAGATACAATTAACAATTGATAATTTGTTCGAAGAACAACTAAATTCTAGCCCATCCAACTCCAAAAGAACAACTTATTCAACTTATCACATTCAAGTAATCAAGGATGTCTCCAATAAAATAAGAACATGAATTGACAAAATCAGAAATTCTACCAATTACATCAATGTTAAATCTACTCAGTAATAAATTTAATTAATCCATAAAATTAATATCTCAGGTACTCAAGATTGCATATCTAAACTTAAATTGAAAAACTAAGAGGCCATTTAGTTCCACTTTTGTTTTTTATGTGATTTTTAGCTTTCACTTTTTTAGTTACTATTTTTCTTTCAAATAAAAACAAAAGTCCGTGTAGTTATTAATGTCAATTTATTTATATTTTTATCACTGATAATAATTACATATCAGATAAAACTTAAAGATGAATTATTTTTAATTAAATAAATTTATTTTAATCTCCTATATAATACTTATTAACAAATTATTAATAAAATTATTTTATTTTATTAAAATAAATATTTTAAATTTTAAATTTTTATTATAAATTAATATTTATTTTAAATACATTTTAATTTTTAATCAAATTCTATTTGAAATTTATAAATTTTCAAGATATTTTAAATTTAATTAAATTAAAAAATAAATAAAATTATTAAGTAAGATTAAATTATTTATAATTTTATTAATAATTAATTTTAATTAGTTAAATATATAATATTGAACTAAATTATTATAATTCTTATTGAAAATTATTATATTAAATAATTAAATAATATATTTATTTGATAGTGATTATGAAAAAACAAAAATAGAAAAAAATCATTTTTATGATTTCTAATAATTTTTGAAAACTGGATGAAACTAAAACAAAAAAATACTAAAGATGCAAACAAACAAGTTTTTTACGAAATTTGAAAATAAAAATAGAAAACTAAAAATAAAAATAAAAATAAAAATAAACAGACCCCAAGAGCATAGGAAATCATAAACAAAGAGAATAAGATTTCAAGAAAGCTCATTTTATTTGATCAAACTTCACAGACTTAGGACCAGTTCTCCAGGTTTGCAGTTTTCCTCTACTAGCTCGAAACAAGTACGATGTGGCTCTATTTTCACTCCCAGATGCTCTTTGCAATAATTCCTAGGTAACCTACCTTGGAAGGATGACAGATCTCTCAGAGTTCCTACCTTACCCCATTTGTTTGTTGCCCTCTTCCTATCTACTCCATTGCTTTTATAGTCTAAAAAACATCTCTAAAATTTGCAGGTTGCTAAATTATTTAGTAATTTCTGCTTATCTTCTCCATTGCAAACTGATATGGAGTTGAAGACATCAAGTGGGTGTGACTCCACCCTGACATCTTGTTTTATTGTTGTTTATTTTTTCTAACCCACTTGTTTGTTTCGAGTTTGGGTTGGGTTATGATTTGGTTTATTTTCCCTAGACTCTTATCCTACTGCTAGTTATTTTTCTTTTCCTAGACTATTCACTGTGGGCTGGTTGTTATTTTAGATTATGCTTTACTGCTGGGCTATTTTTGAACTTTCCTTTTTTAAGTTCACATTTTTTAGAAATAAAATATGAAACTAATCAACTTAGGTTATTAATAATAAAATGCAACAATTTGTTCCTAAATGTTCTATGTAAATGATTTAAAACAACATAAAATAAAGGTGTAAAACATGTAAAAATTTGCATTTATCAAATTCCCTCGCATTTAGCTTTTGGTCGTCCTCGATCAAACAAAAACAAAACAACATTATAATCTAAATAATGAATCTAGTTTACTCACATACCTTGTAAAGAAGAAATTATCTTAGTTAGAAATTTGAACAACAAAATGAATGATTTGTTTATGAAAAAAATATTGTTATAACATATTCGTAATTGGTTAAATTAATATATGCATATTCGACAACAATTATACATCTATATTTAATATGTTTCGCTTGTTATTTCATAGTTTTGTTGCATATTTGGTACTTAAATTGCTATAAGTCCATTTATAGGATACAACTGCCTTCATGGAACAAAAGAAGAAGAATTTGGATGAAATTATGACATGGAACAAATATTTGAAGTAACTAAGGACCTACATGACCATATACAGTGATTGTGTAAGTCTTTATAAATGTGTAAAGATTGAACAATTTCAGTTTTGGTTATGTGGAGTTACATACCCATATATCTTAATATACATGGCCACGTATGTTACCTGTGTAAGTCTTTGTAATATGTAAAGTCATGATTGTATGGGTTTTGAGAGCTACACGGTCACCTACAAAGTTGTGTAATTGACATTATATGTCCTAAAAACCATAGTTTTCATTATAAAAGGTTGTGAGTGGATGTAAAATTGAGGGCAGCCGAATTGTTAAGTAGTTTTTAGATATAAGACACCTAGAAAGGCGAAGATTTTGATTAAGGGACGAGGAAAATATAAATTTAACAACAAGAGATCCAATAGATAGCAAAATCAATTCCAACCTTGCAAGAAGATTCAATAGAAGAGAAAGAAAGATTTAGAATTATGATTTCTTTATTTTCAATTAGTTTTTTTGCATGTTTATCTTTGAGTCCATTTTATATGATTAGTACTATAGTTTCTAGGTGTGATGAACCTTAGTTTTGGGATAACAATATGTTTGTATCTTTTATTAAAGGAAATTATATTGATTGATTTATTGTAATTCAATTTTGCATTTATTATTTTTGTTCTAATAAATCCAAAACATTAATGCATGATTTGATTTCATATTATTGAGATTGAGAAATCAACTTGTATTAATAGATCTACCATAATTGGAAGGAGTTGCATGTAAACCAAAAGATAAGCTGACATAAATCCTCTAGATTAAGGTCAAACTTAATAGCAGAATTCATAAATCGATAATGCAATCCTAGGAGTTTTTAACTAGAAAGATTTTTGTTAATTAACTAATGGATTAGTTGTTAATAGTCTTAAGAGAGTTACTAACATAAGATAAGAATTTCCATAGTCCAATAATCAATAATATAATTACATGATGAGGTTAATTATTTAATGATTCTTAAGGGGATTCATCACCTAGACATTACTATTTGATATTAAATTTTCTTCGTATTTTACTTATCTTGAGTCCATAATTGTTCAATCTTATCTTAGGTTATTTGTTAAACTTTAATTTTAATTAAAAAATAAAATCAAATTCTTAGGCTAGATAATAGCAAAAGGATAACTACTATTAATTACTGTCTTTATAGGATCGACCTGTGATTACCTATGCTATTTATAGCTACCTTGTGCACTTGTAATAAAATTAATATTAAACTTATCCCATAGAGGCTCAATCATAAATCATTCATATAACACCCTTTAAAAACATCTTCAAATTTTCAACATTAACCTCAAACTCAGAAGCATTCATAACTCATTTGAATATAATTAGTTCGTGAGCAATGTCAGTATATTAATTCTAAATACAAGGCATCTTGGTTTGACTTGAATTACAGTGTTTACTTCCTTACCTGGCTCCTAGCACAATAGGCATATTACCTTTTGTACTTTCCTCATCTTCTCACCTTACTTATAATCTCAAAGGAATACTTGGTCATTTGCATTTAAGTGTTTCCCCAGTAACAAGTTTTAGTCTCAAAAGTGCATTTAATCATTAACAATAACAATTTCACAGAAAATAACCTTCAAGATCACTTTCGATTATTACTCTAGTAATCAAAAGTAATGAGAATCAATAAGCATATTAGGCATTATTAGGTTGATTAAAAATCTTTCCTTAAGGTTATATATCTAGAATCAATAGTGTAAGACTTCCAATTGATCATAAAGTAAATTTATCTAAGGAGGGTTAGCTCTTCTAAATGTAAACCTAAATTAAGCAAAAGAGTTTTAAAACACATTATGTTAAGGAAAGTAACTATTGAAAATTGCTAATCATTCAACCATAATATTGAAATTTGTTGTTCATTTTTCTATTAACCTTATTAATTCTTTTGGAGGTTATATGGTAATAAAAACTAAATGGATGCATATAAAACAGAATAATGTCAAAACCAACTAGCTTAAGCAAGCATTCTAACTTTTTAGATGACATCAATAATATGTAACTTTCACAAAAATAATTATTCCAAAAGTTCAAAATTAACCCAAATTTTGTAAAAATTTCACCCTATTTTTTATACCATGCACAAAATGCACAAATCAATCCAAATATGCCTTTAGCTTCTCTCCTCCTCCCTACCCTAAAAAAAAAATTAAAGTCTACATTTTCCTCAATGTAACAGCTAATGCAAAAAAAGGGATATCAAATTCATAACAAACAAATAAGACAAGAATGTATATATGTATGGAAATACTAAATAACTATAAACTAAAAAAATGAAATGAGCTAAGGAGAATATTTTCTTGGGTTGCCTCTTAAGTAACACCTTTAGTTTATGTTTTTAGTTTAACATCCTCATCTACTTTCAAGGTTCCTTGAATAGAATTTCTTCTACCATCATTACCTAAGCATGATCATATATTAACTTTAGCCTATGTCTATTCACCTTAAAAATTTTAGCAATCTTTAAGCTTTTAATTTTCACTACACTATGAACAAAGATGTTAGTAACCACAAAAGGACCTAACCATCTAGATTGAAGTTTCAAGGAATAACTTTAGCTTAAAATTAAATAGAAGAACTTTTATTCCAATAATAAATGATTTCCTGGCCATCTTCATATTATGAAAAGCTTCAGTCTTCTTAACATTATCAAACGCCTCTGTCCTAAGTTCCTTAAATTCTTGTATTATAATTTTCTTTCTTTTCCTACTTTTTCATAATCTAAATTGCATTGTTTCACTGCCCAATATGATCTATGTTAAATTTCTACTACTAGGTGACAAGTTTTACCATAAACTAATCTGTAGAGAGACATATCTATTGGAGTTTTATAAGCAGTTTTATAAGCCCATAGAGCATCATCCAATCATGTACTCTTATCATTTCTATTTGGGTTCACCATCTTCTCCAAAATATTTTTGATCTCCCTGTTGGATATTTTAGCTTGTTCACTCATTTGGGGATGGTATGCAATAGTTATGTGGTGGGTTACATGATATCTTTCTAAAAGAGCCCTTAAAGTCCTGCTATAAAAATGAGTATCATGATCACTTATGATAGCCTCAGGCACACCATATCGATTAAAGTATAAATTTCCATAAACTTTATGATTGTTTCATCATTATCCAACTTAGTGGCCTTTGCATCTACCTATTTTGAAAACATAGTCAACAGGAAACAAGATATATATGTTACCAAGATACAGATCTCTTCTCTTCTCCTAGCCATGCTACTATTTATGATGTGACGAATAAAACTTTTGGGTCACCCTACTATTGACGCAACTATTATATTCTCTACAACCCTTTTGCAGTGTTAAATGGTAGCGTTTAATGATAACTTTCATGTTCAATGCTAGCGTTTAATATTAGCTTTCACGTTCAACTCTTACGTTTAAAGCCACGCATTAAACGCATACAACGCTAGCGTTTAACGCCATGCATTAAACGCAAGCGATGCTAGTGTTAAACACTAGCTTCCTTTTGCTTTTGGGTTGTGCTGCTATCATTTTGTCTTTGTTTCAATCCACCTGCAAGCATGTTGTTTTGTCCTTCAACTCCTAACTGCTACATGTGTTTTGTTCTCTTGTTATTTCTTCATTTTTCCAACAAGCACTTTTAATTCTTCTTCTTTGTATTTTGATTTTTTTCTTGTCTTTTAATTTTCTTCTTCTTACTCCATGAAGACAAGTAAAAATTAATCTTCGAAAAAAGTTCCAAATGTAATGCTTTCGACTCACTTTAATTTCTTTGTTTCCAAATTGTACCTAAAATCATATATGAATTAAAGTGAGTATCTTAAGCATTACAATTGGAACTTTTTTAAAACAAAAGTTAAAAAGTGAGTATCTTAAGCATTACATTTTTAAATGATTAAATGTATGAACAATTAAACACATATCAATACCACACCTTGTTCTACTATGAAGTGACATTTTTTATAATTTAATACAAGGGTAGTATTAATACACCTTTACAAAATAATATAAAGATTTATGGAGACATAAATCAAAGGAGTCACTAAAAACGATAAAGTCATCTATAAAAATTTCCATTTTAGGCTTAATTAAATCAGAAATATGCTCACCATGCAGCTTTAAAAAGTACCTAGGATATTACAAAGTTCAAATGGCATTCTCTTAAATGCAAATGTATCAAAACAGCATATAAATATGGTTTTATTTTGATCTTTAGATGCTACAATGACATGTGCATAGTCTGAATACCCATCCAAAAAGCAAAAGTAAGATTGTCCTGCTAACTAATGAAAGGTAAACGTTAATGATCTTTCCTACTTATTTCATTAAGCTTGCAATAATCAATACACACTCTCACCTGTTAGTACCTTAGTAGGAATAAGTTCAACTTGATTGTTTTCTACTATGGACATGCCTATTTTTTTGGTACTATATGTATAGGACTAACCCATTTAGAATTAGAAATAGGATATATTATGCCTGCATCTAACCACTTTAATATTTCCTTCTTTAGTATTTCCATCATAGGGGTTTTAACCTACAAGGGGCTTCTTTGGTGGGTTTAGAGTTTTATTCTAAAAGGTTCTTATGCATACATAAAGTTAGGCTAATTCCTTTTATATCAGCTATGGTCTAACCTATGGCCTTTTGTGGTCTTTAAGTACAGATAAAAGTCTCTCTTTTTTGACAATAATAAAGCACTTGAAATAATAATATGAAAAGTATTATCATTGCCAAAAAAACATACTTGAGATTAGGGGGAAGGGGTTTCAATTTTAATTTAGGTGTTTGAACAATTTACGGTACTAATTTAGAAGCAATAAAAGATAGAATATTAGAAAGTAAGGATTGATCCTTCATTAATGAGCCATATGTTAGTACACATTAGATCCATACACTGTGCTAGTTGAAATCCAAGTTCCTGTAACGTATGTTTTACCTAAATAAGTTCTTGAATTGTATATGTCATGGCTATATATTTTGATTCTACACTTAAACAGGAAACCATTGTTTGTGTCTTGCTTTCAATTAAATCAGATTGCCACTAAAAAGCACGTAATACCCTGTAATTGATCTTCAATTAGTCCTAGAACCAACCCAATTAACATCACTATAGGCCTGAATTGAACAATGCCTATGGTTCTTATATAAGATTCCTTTGTCAGGAGTGTGCCTAAGGTGTTTCAAGAGTTAAATAGCTACATTTTAATGGTTGGTCTGAGGGGATTTAATAAATTGACTAACCACACTTGTGCTGAATGAAATGTCAGGCCTAGTAACTATAAGATAGTTTAATTTTCCAATAAGTCTCCTATAATTTCTTGGGTCTTTCAAGAGTTCTCCTTAGTTTGCATTAAGTTTAAGGTTAGGATCTACTAGAGAATCTAAAAGCTTACATTCCAACAAGCCAACTTCTTCTAGCATATTTAGAACATAACTGCGTTAGAAGAGACAAATATCATCCTTAGATCTTGCAACTTCAATTTCCCAAAAATAATTCAATAGAACAAGAGCTTTTGTTTGGAATTGTTGCTGCAGGAATTCCTTCAATCTATGAATTCCTTTTTTATCATTACCAGTAATAACAATATCATCAACATATACAATCAATAGAATTTTACCAAATCTTGTACATTGATATAACACCAAATGGTATGTTCTATACTGCTTGAGACTAAATTTCTTCACAACTAAACTAAACCATCCAAACCATGCTCTAGAAGATTATCTTAAACCATATAAAGATTTCTTCAATAGGCGTACTTTCTCAGACTCCCCTTAAACGACAAATCTTGGAGGTTGCTCCATATAGATTGTTTCTTCTTGATCACCATAGAGGAATGCATGTTTTATGTCAATTTCGTAGAAAGGCCAAGAATAAGTTGCAGTAAAGGAGATAAACATTTGAATTGATGTCATTTTCTTCACAGGAAAAAAGGTTTCTGAGTATTCAATACCATAGACTTATATGTATCCTTTAGCAACAAGGCAAGCCTTGAGTCATTTGATAGATCCTTGAGTAAGTGTCTTAATAGTTTATACCCTTTGATAACTAACAATTGAGGCATCATGAGGATGAGTAACAAGCTTTTAGGTGTCATTTAACAATAAAGCATCTATTTCATCTTGTATAGCTTACTTCCACCCCGAGGTTCTATATAGCCTCTATTATACTCTTAGGTATAGACACAAAATCTAGTTTTCATTAAAAAGAATAAAAGGAGGGGTACGTATGGTTATGAGAAAAAAAATTAAAAATTGGATGATTGGTACAAGATAATTTACCTTTCTACAAATCAATAGGCCAGTCTAGTTCATTATTTTCTATATATGGCGACAAATTAGGAGTTCAAGGAGAGGGCTCATCCGGATGACCATCAACCATTCAATGAGGTGCCTGCAAATTTTCTCGAGACAATAAACGAAGATAAGAAGGATTGGAATTTACAGGTGAATTGTCTGGAACTTTTAAGCGAATTATCCAAGGAGTTGTCAAAAAGTAAGGGTAAATAATGATGGAAGATTTTGGAATCTTGACTCTTAAAAAAATGTTCATTTTTCTCAAAGAATGTCATATCTGCACATACAAAGAAACTTTTAAGTTAGGGACTATAACAACGATACCCTTGTTATGACCTCGAGTAACCAAGGAAGATACATTTGATGGTTCATAGAGATAATTTGTGAACTCTTAATTGAAGTTGGTGGACAAAACAGACACATATAAAGGTACGAGACTAAAGAGGAAATAAAGGGGTATTAGGAAACATAAGGATGTGAGGGATCTGACCTTTGAGAGTAGTAGATGGCATTCTATTAATGATATAGCAAGCAGTGAGGATAACATCACTCCAAAACTCCTTGAGAACCTTCATCTTAATTTCCATACCCGATTTTTCTTTTAGAAAATTTTATTATAGTGAGTGAAAACAAGAAGATTGGTGAACCATACCATAATTTTTTATGTAAGAATTAAAGGATTCATAAAAATACTCTTTGGCATTAGCACTTCTAATAATATAAACAGGATAACCAATATTTAGCAAAATCATGTAATAAGAATGGAAAAGTACATAATTTCACTTGTTCTTCCTCAATTCCCTCTTTCATAGTAGAACAAACAATAAAAAATTCTTTTAAATGTCTATAAGGATCCTTACGTGCACATCCAGAAAATTTAGGCAATAAATTTAAGAAACTTGAATTTAGCTTCAAGGTCTTTCCAAGTTTAGGAAGATAATGCAAAAAGGTTGGTATTCTAGGTTTGGTTTAAAGAGTTGCTTGAAAGTAGTTGTGGCCATTTCTATCTTTTTATCTAAATATGGTTGAAAGAATGAAAATGAAGATCCTTTGAGTTTAATTGGTTGATGATGCTTCTTATCTACACTTTTCTTTTCGAGATTGAGTAAAACTCCAATTTCTTTTTTGTCTCTTAATTTCAAAAAATTCACATGTTTCTTCTTTCTTTTGAAAAAGAATAATTGGTTATCATTCAAAAATAAACTAAACAAATAAAACTTTAACTTGTAATAGTGCCAAAATTTGATATGTGTCATTCAACATATACAAATTTCATCCTTATTTTATCTTTGAATTATTAATCAAATTAGTATAAAGTATATAGGAGTCAATCCCATGAGGAAAGTTTGATAAATTAGTTTATATGTCAATAAGTTCATCATAATATTTTCAACTAAAAAAGTCCAACAAAGTCAATATCAACTTTTGAAAAAGTGAAAGTCATTATAAATACAAGAGATGCATATATATGACCTATTCAATTTCACATTCAGATTTATAAATCAACAACTTAAACTTAAGATGTGGAGATCCTATCAAGTTTACTTATTTGAAAGAAATTTTGTCCTAAAAGAAGAACCATGATCAATACACTAATATATAATGTCCTCTTAAACTAAAATGATTAATATACAATAATAAAACCTAATAAACTTGCAACACATTCTTAAAACTACACAATCAATATTCAAAAGCTAGAAATTACTTTCTTTGACACAAATCATGATCATCTGAATATATACAGCTAAAATTTTTTACTGGTGAAACCAAAACATACAAATATGAAATTTGCAACTACTTTTAATCAAACTTTAAAGTTCTCTTCTATCCTTTATTTCCTACCAAAATAATATCTAAATGGTCACTTAAACATAAATCAAAGTTAATGAAAGGTTAAAAAATATTTGATTTCAAGAAAATAAAAAAATAAAGTCACAAAGTTAGTGACTTATCTTACACAATTCAACTTAACTTTCTCACGAGTTATTTCTATCATTCATGTAAACGTGAAATAATAATCAAATTGGTGTAACTATATGTTGAATCATAATTTTGTTAATCAATGCCTAAGGATTTGATTATGGTTTAGGTAAAAAATAGCATTTGAAGCAATTGAAACTCACCTCAAAATATGCATATATAAACTTAACAATTTTTATGTTCAACTTAAATTTACAACAGTTATAAAATCAATTTAAGTGGATATTCCACCATCTAATTTGCTTCCTAAACTCAAACCAACTTAATGAAAGATTTCATAACCATAAGTAAAGCTTATGACACTATAATCCAAGGATAAAAGCTGAATAATCCTTCATAATTTCAGTTGGACAACCCATATTTAGTCTTGTAATACTTTTAAAATAATCATAAATTGGCATTTACACACCTAATTCAATCAAGGCACATATCTTAACATGATTCAGATATTAAAATAACCTTTCTATAAACTAATGAATCCTTTAAAAGAAAAATTCCATATCTATCATAATTTATATCAATCATGTTTTGATCAATATTTTCTAATGTAATATCCAATACATGGATATTTCGTGTAAATTCATTAAGCTATGTTATTTTTCAAATTGAAAAGAGATTAAACATACACAATACCACATATATAAAGTAAAGATTTGGACAAATTGGATGAAATCTCTAAAATTTCATGAAATCAATGTCAACTTGATCATTCTTTATTCAAATCTTCATTTTATAGCGAATTAATCATTATACTCAATTTTAAACCTCAATTAAAGTAATTCAAGTTATTTACAACAAGTTAAGTTTACAATTTTCACTTTAATTAACTAAAAGACATGAAGAAGTGGACAACTAATTAATTATCAACCTGGGCCTGGCCTAAACTTTTTTTCAAGTTAAGATGCCAAAACAAAGTTGTTTTGTATATAAAGATCAGGCCTCGACTTGGGCAGTTCGAGGCCCAATTTTTTTAAAAAAATGGGGTCGGGGTCGTTAACTTTAGGTAGGGTCAGGCCCGTGCCTGGGCCCTATTGCCATCCCTGGATGGAAACCTATGATTTTAGCTAAGCTAATACACATATAAAAGGGAGGTTGATGTTCAAATCAAATCTAAGAATCAAAGAAATAAAACATAAAACTAATATAATATTCACAAATGGATAAGTAATGTTTTAAATTTTAGTGTACTCATGCAATCTTGACATATCTTTAGAATCCAATCAACCAGTTGGTTCCTACTTATCCCTATTCACTCTTTATAATTGAACTAGCTCAATTCAAGCATCAAAAACATGTTAAGCACAAAGAGACACAATCAACAACTAATAATTTTTTCAATATCACATTTAGGTAATCAAAGATGTCTCCAATCAAATAAGAACATGAATCAACAAAATCAGAAATTCTAGTAATTGCATGAATGTTAAATCTACTTGGTAATAAATTTAATTAATCCAAAAATATATACCAAATACTCAATATTGCATATCTAAAATGAAATTTAATAACTAAGATTATATCAAGTATAGGAAATTAGAAACAAAGGAAATAAGGGTTTCAAGAAAACTCGTTTGATTTGCTCCAACTTTATAGACCTCGGATCAACTTTCTAGGTCTAAAATTTTCCTCCACCAGCCTTGAACTAGCTTGAAACAGGTAGGATGTGGCTCTCCTTTCACTCCCAGATGCTTATTGCTATAATTCCCATCCTTAACTTACATTGGAAGGATGACAGATCTCTCGGAACTCTCACCTTCGTGTGACTGCTTGCTGCTCTCTTCCCTACTTCTCCATCACTTCTATAGCCTTAAGAACGTCTCTAAGAGCTATACGTTTTTAGATTCTTTGGTGATTTTTGTTTACTTCTCCACTTAAAACTGATTTAGAGCTACAAATGTCAGGTGGGTGCGATTCCTTCTCTGCCCCTTGTCAATTTTTGTTGCTACTTATTTTCCTTTTTTCCATATTTTTTTATTTCTGGTCTAGGTTGGGTCATAGGTTGGTCTATTTCGACTAGACTCTCATCCTACTATTGGTTATTTTATCTTTCCTGGGTTGTTCTATAGGCTAGTTATTTGTTGGACTATACTTTATTGTTGGGTTGTTTTTAGACTTTCCTTTTTAAGCCCACAAAGCCTAAGAGAAAAAATTCAATATAATTTAAACCTTTTTTAGAATAAAATATGAAACTATACAACTTAGGTTATTAATAATAAAATGCAACAATTTTTGTCCAAATGTATTATGTAAATGATTTAAAATAATATACAATAAGGGTATAAAACAATATATAACAATTTGCAATTATAATTGACTTATAATTGAGTGATGG
Organism: Erythroxylum domingense; assembly: GCA_025594535.1. Taxonomy (NCBI): domain Eukaryota; kingdom Viridiplantae; phylum Streptophyta; class Magnoliopsida; order Malpighiales; family Erythroxylaceae; genus Erythroxylum; species Erythroxylum domingense. The sequence continues at coordinate 17,512 of JANQBM010341602.1, forward strand.
AGTTGGTTTGACATTAATTTCTAGCATGTAAAAGGTTAGTTTAAACTTCTAAATGCACATATCATAGTATGTTAATTTTGACTTTTACTGAATTATTTTCTTATTTGGACTTTCAAATTGTTGAAACATATTGGAAAATATCACTCATATAATGTGTGTAGGACACATTTACCATAATTGGCATGGTGTATAGAGTGGCAAAGACTTGAGAAAGCAAATTATGGCTTGTATATGGTTGACTTACATTGAAGATTTCAATAAGCAATTGAAGAAAATAGACAAAATCAAACCAGGATGATATACAACATTGCTCTAAGTACCTTGAAGAATATTGGGTAAAGAGTTATCAATAATTTAAATCTAAGTTCCCTTCTTTAGATAACAATATGAGTGAAACTATTAGTGCACAGACATCACCATCAATGGATAAACTAGTAATTAATATACTTGAAAATATAAGGACTATGGTTATGAGGAGACATGCAAGTAAAAGGGAATAAATTTAAGGTTCAAAAGATAAAAATAACACCTTTGTGGATAAGAAGTTGGAAAAAATAAGAAAGAGGCATTCTAATGGAGAATGAGATTGGTATAGTGACAGTGCGTCGTAACATTAGTCAAAATAAACTAGATTACTACTATAGCAGTGGTAAGTCTAGGTTGATCCTATAGAGAGTGTGTGTAAAGTTGAAATCAAATTAATCGGTGTTTAGGTTAAGGAGGTTTCGTTTTAGAAATAAGAAAATAAAATAAAGCTAAAATAACTAACAAAAGCAATGTAAAGAAAACATGTAAAAAAAATGATAAAAGTGGGAATTCAGTAGGGACCCAGTTCTTTGGCTCAATCTTGGCATATACCTTAGTCAAACATATTTCATTGATTTGTTGTTCTCTAACCTCTCCTAGCAACTATTAATTGTGAGTTAATAATTAACTCGATTTTTCCCTTAGGTAGTGTTTAATCAAGATATAATTGTTAATTAAACCTAACCACCGAATAACCTAGGATACGACCTCTAGATTTAATTAGGCAATGGCATTACGAATTAGGAAAATCGATTAATCAAGGAAATAGCCATATACAATGTGTCATTTAACTTAAGTTATGTTATCCCTAATGATTACGAATCATTAGTCACTACACATGAATTTCAACATAATAATTACGGATTATATCAAAATTCTAACAATAGGTTTGCAAGTAAATGATTCAATGAATGCATTAAAATCATCTTTTCATAATACCCAATTCAATCAACACAAGATAACATAATCAATTTCTAATGAGAGAAAGAAACGACAAAAACAAGAAAAGGAATGCTTAACCGGGTCATTAGCGTCGATATCACCTCTGAATCGACATAAGGAAGCTATCCCTTTATGGATCTCTCTCGAAAAAATGCTTCAACCCCATTGAATAACCCCAACCGAAGACTCCCCACCTGCAGCGCCTCCTTTCTCTCGTAAGCTATCGCAACTGTTTTGATTTTATGAATTATTTTTTGGTCCTCCTCTACTGTTCATGTCTCCTTTAAAAACCTACGTTCCCTCATTTGCTACTGTGCAACTACGTTTTATCTTTAAAAGGATCCCTACCTCTACGTTTAACGTAGACATTCCAGTCTGTTGCTGTGTCATTTTCTCTCTATGATTCCACCAGCTACACTGCATTTTGCTCCTAGTTACTACTTGCTTCTACACTGCATTTTGGCCTTGGCGTGCTTCCTAAATGCTGAGCAACTAGTTGCTTTCTCCAATTGTTTTATTCATGGACTATTAAATTCATGTAGTTGCATTGCAACAGCACAACCATTTGCAACTTGATTCTTCTTCTTTGTGTTTCCATCTTTCTTGCCTTTTGATTTTCTTCTTCTTGCTCCATGAAGACAAGTGAAAATTAATCTCTGAAAAATGGTCCAAATATCATGCTTTTGACTCACTTTAACTTTTTTGCTTCGTAATTGTGCCTAAAATCACATATGAGTCAAAGTGGGTATCTTACATAATTTCATATCAATAATCACTAAGTGTTATGGAATAATTTCGTAATCAATTAGGCACCTATCATATAGTGTAACACCCCACTCCTGCTGGACCCGAACCCAATATCGATAGTGATATCCGAATCCATGCCCCGCGAGGGTGGTGTGCCACATCACTAAACAGTCAAAGTCGGTATAAAAAAAATTTTTAAACCAAACACAAACGAAAAGTACAGAAAATGATAACTAAATTGGCCCATCTTATTTTATAACCATTTTCAACAAAACAATGTAATCAACAGAAACTTTATTAGCCACTTGGGCCCATTTCAAATTACAAAAATACAAACCATATCATTCACTTTCAATTTCCCAAAATTATTACAAACTGTAATATTCAAC
>JANQBM010341806.1:0-19895 GCA_025594535.1 Erythroxylum domingense
ATTGTGATTTTCTTATAATGCTTTATAAGTGAGTAATGATATGATGCCTTGTGAAGTAAATGTAGCGATCGAAAGTAGCTCACTCTTATCGTAGGATATATACCGGAATGACCTCTGGGCGTCTCGGTATTTACCCTGTGGTAAGGGGGCACTACACCTTATCTCCCTATCTGTTTACTCTTGCTATATAAGTACTCTCTCAGTTATCGAGTAAGCTAATACGTTGTAATGGGGGTTTTAAATTCCATTACTGATGTAAGGAACTTAATCTTACCCATTTGTTATATATCGATGACCTACTTATATTTATATTGCATATACAAGTGAAATTAAAAGAAAATAAAAGAAATAAAAACCTAAAATTTCATTCAATTGAATATCCACTTAAATTGAATTGTCTCTAAATTTTATTTGGTACAAAATCGTCATCATTGAGAGAAGTCTTCTCATTATCATCATTAAATTTATTGTACTAAATGACATATCAATACTTCTCCATCTAAGATTATCTTCCAAGTCACTCTCATTTATCAAACTTGGTTCCTTAGATACCTAATATGCTAAAAGATCGATATAAGCAATGGAAATTTAATATATAGAACTACTTGTACTACTAAGAGTCATATTAAAAAAACAAAAATAAATTATTAAAAAGTTATAAGAAATTATATTCAAATTAATAACAATAATAACATACCTTTATCAAAACTTTAAGGTATATTAAACAAAGACCAAATTTTTCAATCTTTTGTATTCCAATATATTCCTTTTCTTAAAATGAATGAATTCAAATGTACTTTAATTTCTTTTTTCTTGTGTTTCTCTCATATATTGACTCAGAATTTAAATTGCAAATCTTAGCAATTCTGGAACATCACTTTTGAATTGGTCCTACTAAGCAACTATAAGGCAACAAAAGTAACCTTATAAACAAAATAAAGTGAAGAAATATATACCTAAATTAAGTTTGTCTCTTGAACAAATTGTAATGGCCATACTAAAATCACCAAAACCCTACTTGTAAATCTTCATTTGTGAGCTTATGAGATCTTACATCATTTTAAGTGCAGCAAGTATTATAATAGTTAATAACATTCCCTTGTTAACTTCATTTTCTTTGTAAATCTTAGTCTAAAATAGACATTAGGATTAAAAAACGTCCCATCTGCAAACAATAGAGTGTAAAGTTACCTTTCTTATCTTTCATTGATAATTGTAAGATAAGGTGTATACAAAGAAGACATTTTTTAGATTGACTTTAATTGTTTCCTTCGCTCTCTCCATAGTGTCATAAAAATAAACCATTGTTGTCTTCTCATCACTATCAGCTACACAAAATACTCTCATAAGAGGCTCACAAACTCAGATGACAAATTGACATTGGGATCAAAATTCATAATCCTTAAATATAATTCTAGAAACCTTTATTTCAGCAGTAGACTTGATAAAATAAGATGTAACTCATTTAGAACAAAGCACTGAAGCGATAATAAATTAGTTGCAAATCTTATAATAGTAGGTGACACATATTCCTACTATTGATGAAACCCTTTCTCGTCAAATTTAGGACCTATGCATTATTATAAATGAAATTGGTCACTTTTCTTACTTTCTGCACAATTTTGTTAATAATAGGAAAGTATTTAAGATCTGCTAAATTTTCCAACATCAGGTTAATGCAATATGCAATAAAAAGAGTCTAACAAAAAGAATTATACCTACTTTGCAATCTTTTTCCAATCTACTTTGTAAGTAGAATGATTATCAGTGACAAAATGGATAATGTTTTTAGGTCCAACTTTATTCTCAACTTCATCAAATATTAGAAACAGAGTATTAGCATTTATAACAAGAATAGATGCATTAATAGGCTTCAAAAATATTTTTCCCTTTAGCAAAATAAGCCAAAAAATTGATAATAAGCTCGTGTGTTCTATTTTCCCAACTATTACACATTATTGAACAACAAATTACCTAACTCATTCTTCTTTCTTCCAAATAAAATTTTATTTTATAAACAAAAATGCTCAAAATATTACCTTTGTAGTTATCTATTGAAGGAGCTTTATATCTTGGATTGTAAGAGGCAATATCATCCATTATAGGCTAGTAATAATAATATTAGGCCTGTATCATACCATCATCTAGCTATTACCATATCCACATTATGAGCTGTTTCTTTAGATTGTAAGACACTATGAATTGAAAGTTAAGCTAAGAGTTGTTCATGGTATAAAAAAGTTTGAAACTTATCTTCTTCTCGTCCTCTCATCAGGTACAACATTCTCTTCTTGCTGGGTAGGAATAGCATCTTCAGCGTCCTTAGTATCATCCTGACCACTAGAAAAAGAACTTACATTACCAATTTTGTATTTTGGTTTTTTCCTTCTATCTTTTTTATGATGATATTTTTCAAGCAAAATTTTCGTTTTCCATTTCACATTATAGATAACTTTCTTATGAGGCTCTACATCATCTTTGATTCCAACTAAACACTTCTTTAATTTAGTGATTTCCTTACCTTTCAAATGCTTATTATAATACAAATAAATAGTATGATTTTTCATTCCTAAAGCCAATCTAGTTTGAGCTCAAGTTGGATCATCAAATCTTCCTGAAGAGGCTGAATTATCAATAGTACATGAAGTTCCCTCCATTTATCTGTAAAATAAATAAATTCATATGTCAAAATTAAATTAGTAACTACATATTCAAAAAAAGTTTTTGTATATATCATCATTACATAATTATAAAAATTTAATAGCCAATTATAAGCTTGTCCAGATTAACTCTATCTTACATCTTTCTTTATAATAATAAACATTGCAAAAATGACTTTATCATACTAAACAAAAAGGAAAAATCATTACTTAAACATTTACAATGTCACATTATGTTGAGTAATGAGTATACTCTTATAAATTACTCTCATAAATCAATGCATATCTTAAAAGGCATTTCTAAGGCATATGAAATAAAAAGAAAAATTCCCATAGACTATTTTCTATTATGTATTTAACTACCTAGGGGATATGATAATGAATATGCATTTGTAAGTTTGCCATCATATTGGAAATATTCCTTTCCAAATTTTAATTTTATGTATTTGTAATGTTATTTTCTAATGACAACAATATAAGAATGGAAACATTTTTTAAAACTTAGTTGTATATGTTAAATGATTTAATTATATATTAAATCTTATGTTAATTAATCATATATTAAATAATTTTTATATACAAACAATAATTAGTAAATTTTATGGTTCAATTAATAAATTAACAATTTAATAAAGTAAATTTAATATTATTTTTATGATTATTACAATAATAAATAATCTAAAAAATCAAATAAAAAAAACTTCATGTCTTTGTGAATTCACAAGGGCTGCAAACACTTATAAATTTAACAACATAATCTATTTCATAAAATTTCCATAAATTCGGCTTAGTTTTCCCATAAATTCACCTTAAATTTTCCCATACAAAATAACCCTAACAGGAGCTAAAAGTTCTTGAAAAATTCTTTTCATTTTTAACTCAAAGTCTCAGATGATCAAACCATTCGTAGGATCACAAGTTCTCAACTCACATATGCAAGTTGTAAAAAAAAAAGAACTAAAAAAACATAAAAGATTATACAAATAACAACCCAAGACTATTGGATCCTGGGTTCTTCAGGTCAGGGGTTATATGTCATTAGGAGGAGGTTTTATAATCTGGGCTTTTGGTGGGTTGTTGGGAGAGCTTAGAATGTAGGGACGTGTTATTGGTGGGTAGTGATAAACATTGAGTTTTGTTAGAATGTTTTTTTTCTCTGTATATTCTCTCAAAGAGGAAAGGATATAAATACAGAATTACAAGATACAAGACTGAAACATATCCTAAATTAATGGATTACGTCAAGGAACTTACTAAACTTATCATCATATAATTGTGATAATTACAAATATCCCTACAATCATGCCGACACTCCCCCTCAAGTTGGTGTGAAGATGTCTTCTAAGCCCAACTTGTTTAGAGATTTTAGAAATCCTTCCACAGGGACTCCATGTGTTAAAACATTAGCTAATTGCTCACTAGATTGAACAAACGGAATGTCCACCAACTTCTGGTTCAACTTTTCTTTGATGAAGTGTCTATCAACTTCAATGTGTTTAATTTGATCATGCTAAACCAAATTATTAGCTATTTCTTAAGCTTCATTATTATCACAGTATAAAAGCATAGGATCTTTGGGTGTGACGCCGATCTCAATAAGCAACAGTCTAATCTATAAGAGTTCTAATATTCTGTGAACCATGCCCCTATACTCTGCTTTGACTAATTACCTTGCTATTACATTTTGTTTTTTGCTTCGCCATTTAGCTAGATATCCAGCTACGAATATGAAATACCCAGAGGTTGATCGACGATCTGTGATATTCCCAGCATAATCTACAACAGTATACCCTTTTACTTCTACATGCCCATATTTTTTAAAGATCAACCCTTTTTTTGGTGTCCCATTTAAATATCTTAAAATCCTCATAACATCGGCTATGTGATCTTCACTCGGCTTATGCATAAAATGACTCACCACACTAACATTATAAGTGATGTCAGGCCGAGTATGTGATAGATAGATTAACCTCCCTACTAACCTTTAATATCGATCTTTGTTTGTTGGAACTTGATCCGTGTAAATGGCAAGGTGATGATTATGGACAATTGGAGTATTAGCTGGTTTAAACTCTAGCATACCTATTTTAGACGAGAGATCAAGTACATATTTCCACTGGGACAAGTATATACCTTCTTTGGACCTTACGAATTCAATCCCTAAGAAGTACTTCAGACCTCCTAAATCTTTCATCTTAAAATCAGAAGATAAATATTGTTGCAGATTTTTTATTTCCCTCGTATCATTACCTGTTACAATCATATAATCTACATAGATGATTAGAAGTGTAACTCTATTACCATTGAGCTTAATGAACAAGGTATGATCTGAGTTTGTTTGGTGATACCCATTTCTCTTTATAGCATCTGTGAATTTCCCAAACCATGCTCTTGGTGACTGTTTCAACCTATACAGAGCTTTTCTCAATTTGCACACTTTGTTACTAGGTTGAGAAGTATTAATATTCATGTACATTTCCTCTTCTAAGTCCCCATGCAAAAAAACATTTTAAACATCAAATTGTTTAAACGGCCAATCAAAGTTTGCTGCCAATGATAATAAAATTATAACCGTGTTCATTTTCGCAACTGGGGTGAAAGTTTCTTAGTAGTCAATGTCAAAAGATTGTGTATAACCCTTTGCTACTAACGTTGCCTTGTGCCGATCAATTGTTCCATCTGCTTTATTCTTGATAGTGAATATCCATTTGCAACCGACTGGTTTCTTTCCAAGTCGAAGAGACACAATGCTCTACGTGCCATTTTTTGCAGTGCTTCCATTTTAACTTGCATCACTTCTGCCCATTTTGGATTTTCTAGAGCTTGTTCAACCTTTATAGGTATCTTAATTCTTTCCATCTATTTCACAAAGGCTTGGTGTTGTAATGACAAATTTTTAGTGGTGATATATTGAGTGATAGCATATTTTGATTTTCCATTGGGAGAGTACCTGTCAGGTGGTTTACCACAATTCTGTCTAGGAGGCAAAGAGTAAGATGAAGCAGGTAATACAAGAGATTTAGAGATTTCAGGACTACTTACCTCAGGAATATTCGTTGGCTCTTGAACCTGTACTTGAGGAGAGGAAAGGGCATCTTCAACTTTGACATGGTAGTTGTTTCTTACATGCATAACGAATTTCATGCTCATTAGGTCGACCAATTTCTTCCTTTGAACTAGAAAACTCCATCTGCTGTACTACAAGATCAATCTAGCTATAGTTTTCATGATGCGCCTCCCCTGGTAACATCGATAGCCTTTTTAATGAGGATGAAACCCCATGAAGGCATACTACACTACACTAGGATCTAGTTTAGTGTGTTGAGTCTTGTAGAGATGAACATATGCTACAAACTCAAAAACTTGTAAGTCCAATTTCAAAGAAGATAGAATCTGAACATGCTTTGCAAGAACCTATAGAGGGGTTTGAAATGTGAGAACTCGTGATAACATCCTGTTCATGATATACATCGTATAAGTAACAACATCGCCCAATAAGTTTGAGGGACATTTGCACCAATAAGAAATGCTCTGGTTATTTAAGTATGTGTCTATTCTTGCGTTTAGTGATTCCATTCTGTTGTGGGGTTTAAGGGCAAGTAGTCTCATGGAGAATACCATTGGCTTGGAAAAATTGCAAGAGTTCAGAATTTTGATATTCTCCACCATTATCTGATCTAACCATTTTAATTGGAAAAGAATACTGAGTGCAAACCATGTTGAAAAAAACTGGAAAAATAGCATTGACATCAATTTTATGTTTCATAGTGTATAACTAAGTCATTCAAGTGTAATCATCTACAAAGGTAACAAACCACCGAATTCTAGAATGAGAAGTAATGGGAGCAGGTCCCCAAACATCTCAGTGAATTAACTCAAATGGGACTATTCTTTTATTCAAACTTAAAGGATATGAGGTACGGTGGCTTTTGGCCAAAATGTAAACATTGCATTTAAGAGAATGGTCTAAAATATCACCAAATAAAGATGGGAACAAAATTTTCAAATAACCAAATGATGCAGAACCCAGTCGACGATGCGACAACCAGATATTTTTAAATTATCATCACTGCAGCTTCGAACCTGATTAACATGACCAGTTGCAGCATCATCTACATAGTAGAGCCCTTTCCTCTTAGTACCACACCCAATGATCACTTGAGTCCGGATATCCTGAAGCAAGCAAAAAATGGGAAACATTAGTACAACACACTTTAATTGTTCAATGATTTGACTAATTGACAACAAATGGTTTGATAATGTAGGAACAAGTAAGCAATTATTTAAAGGAAGAATGGAAGTAAAAGCTATAGTTCTAGCGTCAACAACTAAGGTGGTCTCCCCATTAGCAGTCACAACATTATTCTTGGAAGGTGAAGTCAAGTATTGAAATAAATATTTGTTGTAAGTCATATGTTCTGTGGGTCCTGAATCAATGATCCAATCTTTATCTTGTGTGGCAGATGCAAAAAAAATCATGTATGTATTGCTTAATTCTTCCAAGTATAAACGATTGTTTAGAGTGAGCAATTCACCAAGTTCGGTATGATCAACCTTGCTTGTTGCAATGGCAGCTACACTTGGTTCATCACCTGTGCTAGTGGCTACCTTTGCTTGAGCTGGTCATTTATTGTTTCACCTTTTATTTTGTTTTAATTTTTCTAGGAACCAATAGGATAACTATGGATTTCAAAGCAAGTATCCTTGGTATGGCATTTTCCATATGCAATGGTTGCAATGTAACTTATCCTTTTCAGCATCTTCAATAGCTCGAAAAGTACTTTTGGAGTTAGAGGAGATGGTCTTAGAGATCATTGCCATGTGTGATCCTTCTCTAGGCTCTCTTTTTAACGTTGTGCCTCTTGTCGAACCTTATTAAATCATTCTTCAATGTCTGGAATAGGTTTCATTCGAAGAAGATCACTTCTGATTGGATAAAAAAACTCATCTAATCCTGCAAGAAAGTTATATATTCGATCTTTTTGAATTTCCTCCTGTCTGGTACATAGATTTGTGGTACATACCATTTTGATAGGACGAAGCCTATCAATTTCTTGTCATACACTCTTTAGCTTGGCGTAATAGAGCTATACTGGACATTCATTCTGCTTGGTCCTGGTGGCTTTACAACATAACTCGTAGTATTGTAACTCATATGCTCCATCGTAGAATGTTTAAGTGACACTATCCTAGATGTCTTTTACTATTGGGAGATCAATGAATAGACCAAGGAGATGAGGTTCCATGGTTTTGAACATCCATCCTAGCACAATTGAATCCTCAACACATCACTTTGTGTAACCATCATCCTCCTCACCCAACTTTGGGCTCTACCTAGTTAAATGTCCCAGTTTGTTTAGTCCTGCAGCATGAACTTCTATCATATAGGACCAGATTTTAAAGTTTGTTTCATTTAATCTAAAACCAATAGGTAAGCTGTAGAGGTAGGTAATTCGATTGGGTTTAGGTTTTGGTTTATAACTGTGATAGCTGTTTTGTCTTCAGCCATGGTGAATCTCTGGTTTCAAAATTTTGAAGAGAAGGGAAAAAAAGGTTAACTGGTTGTGGTATTTAGGGATTAGTTTATTGCTCTGATACTATGTTAAACATTAAGTTTTGGTAGAATGTTTTTTTCTTCTTCTGTATATTCTCTCAAAGAGGAACGGATATAAATACAGAATTACAAGATACAAGATTGAAACATATCCTAAATTAATGGATTACATCAAGAAACTTACTAAACTTATCATCCTATAATTTTGATAATTACATATATCCCTACAATCATATCAACAAGTAGTTGGCGACTTAGGACATCATGGTGGAGCTGGTGAATTGGTGTAGGTGTTGAGGCTTAAGTTGTTTTAGTAGTGCGAGGCTGAGGAGTTGAGGAAGTGTTAGCTATTAGAGACTCGAAGGAGCTATCAAAGACTCGAGTGCCAACAATGGAGAGCAACTGGAGAAAATGAAATGAAGAAGAGAGTGACGCAAGCTGGAGAAAATGAGAGAAGGATGACAATGCAGCTATGGTTACTTGGTAGGTTTATTTTACTTTCTTTTTCAATGTGTTCCATAACTTTTGAAATTCACATATTCCACTTAACTAAAAGCTTATATTTTGGGTATTGATCAGTACTAATGGTTTAAATACCATTTTTTAGACAATAAAAAATGATATTCATGTCGTTGGTGAAAGTGCTAAATTTACAAGGAGTTAATTTGATAAAAACCTTTCAGAGACTTTACTGACCACTAATGCTAACCAAAAGCATGCTCTAATAGCCAAATGTACATCTACTTTGCCACTGTTTGAGTCTAACGTTCATAGAAATCTTACCACTAGTTACAAAGAGAAGAAATAGAGTATGATGCTCTTAAAATCTAAAAAATTAATTAAGGTAAGTATATGCATTAACCTTCTTTAAAGGAGTTAAATATTAAGAAAATTTTGATCCTTTGATTGGTGAAATCAGTTGGAGTTTGTATAAATTAGATGTGTAATGTTTATTGAATAGATTAGGGAGTTTTAAACTACCCTTAAATTTGATAAACCTGATAAGTTCACTTTATATAGTCCTAATATGGTGCAATATAGATTAATGGGTAAAGAATTTAAATTATCTTTAGGTTTAGTTTGGTCCTAGGGTTTATAATTGATGGATATGCCAATTAAACCCAATATAAGGAATTTGTTATAGACTATGGTGATTTTAACCCTTTAAAAGTTTAGAAATCAATGTCTTCTAACAATCTTATTATTTTCTAAGATAATCAAAAGAAATTTGTCTTAAATAACTTAAAGGTTTATTTGCAGTGTTTTCTTACTTTTAATTATTCAAGGAGGAAGGCTATAGTTTGTACATATACTAAAGCTAAATTGTTCTTTATTTGGTACATGGTGCATAAGGTTCTTCTTAATTTAGGTGCTTGGTTAGCTATGCAATTATCATCTAATAAGAATTTGTGTTTTGATTCTTTTGATTACTCACTTGGCTATTACTCTTAACTTTGTTAATATTGCTAACACTGATATGCATCTAGCCTATAAGATGAAACCTTTGTACAATGCTTTTTTAAGTGGATGAGGTTGAATGAGAAAAAAAGAGACAAGTTTGTTATGTGTCTTGTGAGTCCCCTCAAGGAAGTCCTCCATCACATCAACATGAATACCAAGATGTTCAGTTTGTATCTTCAACATAACCGATTTGACATAAGTATCATTTTTTACTAAGAAAGCTTAGAAATAAAATTTTTAAAATAGAGAAGAATTTGGATGCTTTGCTCTAATTTATAGGGTTGACACATCTATGTCCACCTACACTACAATGCATTTAATTTCAGATACTCAACTAAGGAGAGTATTCTTATCTTTCATTTAATTTATGTTGATTAGTTTTTTTTAATATGAGCATATGCGTGCACTGGGGACAATTTATGATCTATGGCTCTGTGTGTGTATGTGTAGGGGAGGGGGCTTTAGTGTATATACCATTTTATAATACATCTTTATTTTTCTATGGTGAAATATGTGATTTATGTTTGGACTTTTGAATATTATAATTCGTATGTATTGATTATTCCTTGTGGTAACCTAAACTTTTTTATTGTTATTTTGAAATATTCCTTAAGTTAGGATACATTTTTTTGTTTGGGTTTTAATGCATGAGAGAGACATATAAAATTGGTATTCTTCTATAAATTACTAAAAGTATAGTTGGTTTCAATAAATAAAAATGTCCAAGAGTTGATGCATTTGATATCTGTGTGAGCTTATAATCCTAAAAGTAATTTATTACATTTGTGCCCATATATTTTTCTTTATTATGTATTATCAAACATGGCATTTTTTTAATGCTAGAACTTGCCCTTGTATACAATTTGAGACCACATTTTTAGTCAATTTATGCAGGAAGATGATAGGGGCACTTAAGTATAACCTTTTTTACCTATTAAAACATGCCTTAATTCTTACCCTTAGAGAACTAATTTGAGCATTGACCTTTCTTTTCTTGCATATTAACTTTTTTAAAAGCCACTTTAACCCTTGTTTTTGTTAATTTTCCTAATAATTTTGAGCCTCTAATTGAAAGGAATTGTATAAAGCTTATTTGCATATGATTTTAACTATTTTTATGAAAAACAGTGTTTTCAAAACTGGACCAGAAATTAAACTGGTAAGATAAGAGGTTGAAAGTTGAAAGTTGAAAGTTTCAACCAATATTAGACTATCATAAAATTGGTATACAATAAAGATTGAACATAGTTGAAAATTTTAAAATAGGATTAAAGGAGGAGACTATCCTTATCCATCGAAGAGATTGAAGTTTAATTGAAGAAAAAGACTCGAATGAAAACCAAATGGTCTATAAAAACTAGTCGGTTTATTAATAAATCAATCAATTTTCAAAAACAAGAGTTATTAAGGTATCTAAACTGAAGAGTTGAAGGATTCAAAGTTTTTATAGTTGAATCGATCAAATTAGTTCAATTTTTTAATCATTGATGAAAAGTAAATCATTTGATTTAAATAGTAATGTTTTGATTTCTCAATTTTTGTAGAATAAGTGAGGAATATGGTAGAAAAGATCTCCTATTTGATGTTTCTTATTCTAAAAAAGAAAAAATAAATAAAAAACAAAATAAATGATATGATTAAATTTTGTGTGATTTGAATCAAGTGAATTCCATACTGATTTGAGTTAAAAATTATGCCAAAAAGTTTATATGGTTCCTTCAATTTTTAATCCTAAAATTTCCTTTTTGACATTCCTTTACCTAAGCCTTGTTATAACACTTATCAAGATCTTTTGATTTATACATTAAATTCACATTTGTTAGTAGTAAAGGTATGATTCATGAGCAAGCTTTCGAAAATAACTTACTATGTTCTAATTTGAGAGTTTAGTAAACCTTAAACACTTTCAGTGCTTAAAGTGAACTCCATGGGAGGGTGTCAAGTCTTGTTTCATTTTATTTTGATGGAATTGATGAGATACTATGTTTTCTAAATAAAAAAGTTATCTTATGAGTGCTTATTCCTTTGATTGATATTTTATCTTTATCCATTGTATACTAAATTTTAGGACATGTTGGGATAATATGAAAGAGGATGAGAGGTAGCTAATAGGATGAGTGTTATAACAAATTGATGTTTGTTGTAGGATAAACATGAGTCCGAAGTGGGAGAATTTAATAAGAACATATGAGTTAAATGTCCAATAAATAAGCGTTTTACTATACATGAATCTAATAACTTCTAAAATAAGTTAACACTAGCTAAAATACTTACATAGGAAAGAAGAACGTATTTTTAAATAAAGATTCAAGAAATCTTTCTAAGAGAAGGCTTATCAACAATTAACAAGTTAAATTTAAAGGTTTTTGATATGTGATTATTTTATAATAGTTTCTCTGTAAACACTTAACTAATCAATGATATATAGAAACATGTTCTCTGGATTATTTATTCCTCATTTTTTATTTTATTATCTTTAAATTTCAAACATTGGTATCGAACCTAGAAGGTACATATTTTGATCTTTTCTCCTAAATATGAGTATTTTGTTTACTTTTTTGTTTGGGAGAACTTATGTATACTTTTGTTTGAATAAAAGAATTTGGATGAATTTTATATATTTTCATTTTAAATCTTTTTTAATGAAAAAAATTCTTATCATCGATAGCAGTTCATAATGGTTATTGTTAGTCAGTGGTGGAAGCCATGGTAGGAGATGTTCTGTAGTTTTTAAACGATGAATGGAAATTTTGTAAATAATTTATTTTTAATGGGCTTTATGATAATTTTGTGTTCTTTTAGTTAATTATTTTATATTAGATTCTATTAGGGCTTAAATAATAATTGAGCTTAACTTAAGTTAATTGGGTTGACCATATTAGAACTTTGGACTAATTATTATAGGCTTTAACTTGTGTAGTGGGCTTCATTAATATCAATTAATAAAGGATTAAGTGGGCAATTTAAATTATGCTATTTAGGCCCAAGTTAGATGGACTAAATAGGCCTAATAAGCCTAACTATCCCAATCTAAAAGGGCTTTTAGGCCAAATTAATATTAGTCAAATAGCATATAGGTCTAGCCTATATGGTCAAACTGAAAAGCCCTTTTGAACCCAACCATAATTTCTTGGTTAAGGTCAACCTATGTATATATTAAAAAGGTGTTGAGGGGATTGAGAGATTTGAACAATAACGTCAAAGTGAAAGATTATATACACAAGTCCTACTACTACTTATTCATAGAGAAAGTTACAAACTACCAAAGAAAGAGGCAAAGAAGATAGTCTCATACCAAAAGTAGAGCCTATGAGAAATTATACCAATGATAGGAAAATAAGGACGAGGAAAGGGATATTTTAAGTTGGTGAGAGTTAGGGAACAAGAAGCAAGAGATTTGGATCAAGTTTTTTGTATAAAGGATGAAGCAAGATAAGTGCTCATGGATGAAAATAACATCAATAAAAGATGACAAAGATACTTTTATAGCCTTTTTAATGATGGTATAGATGACAACATCTCTTTAGGTGATCTTAGTACATTAGAGAAATATTATAACTTCACTTATTGCTAGCATATCACAAAAGAAGAAATCCAAAGTGCTTTGAGTGAGATGAAGAGTGGAAGGGCAATAAGACCTAATACCCATAGAGGTGTTGAAGAGCCTTGGAGAAGAGGGTCTTACTTGGTTAGCCAAACTTTTTAACGTGATCCTCAAGTTCACCAAAATGTCAAATGAGTGAAGACTTAGCATATTAATCCCTCTCTATAAGAATAAAGGGGACATCCAAAGTTATGACAACTATATAGACATCAAACTACTTAGTTACACCATGAAGTTACAGGAGAGGGTGATTAGGAAGAGAGTGAGAAAGGGTATACCTATCTCAGAGAACCAATTTAGTTTAATGCCAGGAAGGTCCACAACAAGAGATATACACCTTCCTAGATAATTAATGGAATATTACAAAGAAAGACAACATAACCTACAGATAATTTTTATTGACTTAGAGAAGGCTTATGATAGAGTACCTAAGGAAGTTATGTGGAGGTGTTTAGAAGTTAAAGGAGTTTCTATAACCAATATATGTGTTATCAAGGATATGTATGAAAGTGTTATAACTAGAGTAAGAACGATAAGAGGATATACATTGCATTTTCTTTCGATATTGGGCTACACCAAGGATTCTCATCGAGCCTCTTCCTGTTTACAGTAGTGATGGATGAGCCCACCAAGAGTATCCAAAGGGATGTGCCTTAGTGTATGTTATTTACTGATGACATTATTTTAATCGATGAGACAAAAGAAGGTGTCAATGTCAAGCTAGAACTTTAGAGAGATATGTTAAAGTTAAAGGGCTTTAAATTTAATAGAACTAAGACTGGGTATTTATAGTGTAACTTTTGGGTCATAGGGTAGAAATTAATGTGTAGATAAAGATCGGTTCAGAAGTTATATGATGTAGCACGTTTTAACGCTACTTAAAATAACTAGACCTACAATTATAGTAGTGGTGAGTCTAAGTCGATCCTACAGAGAGTGTTTATTTTGCTTTTATTATGAAAAGAATTGGTGTTTAGGTTATGGGGGGTTTGTTTGGTTTTCGAATAACAAAAATAAAATGAAACTAAACTAATGAAAACAAAATAAAGAAAACATTTAAAAATTATGAAAGTGATGAATTCATTAGGGACTCAGTCATTGGTTCAATCTTGGCCTACACATAATTAAACATACTTCATTGAATTGTTATTCTTATACCTCTTACAGCAACTATTAATCACAGGTTAACAACAAGCTCTATTAATCCCAATTTTTCCTTAAGTCATGTTTAATTAAGAAGAGCTCGTTAATTAAACCTAGTTATCAAATAACCTATAACAAGCTCTCTTAGATTTAATTAGACAGTTGTATTACGATTTAGGAAAAC
This sequence comes from Erythroxylum domingense, assembly GCA_025594535.1. NCBI lineage: Eukaryota > Viridiplantae > Streptophyta > Magnoliopsida > Malpighiales > Erythroxylaceae > Erythroxylum > Erythroxylum domingense. The sequence continues at coordinate 14,607 of JANQBM010341806.1, forward strand.
AGATTAATCAAGACAACAACCACATAAACTTGGATCATTTAACCTAGTTTACATTATCCTTAATGATTAGAAACCATTAGTGCCACAAACAAATCTCAACATAACAATTACGGATTATATTGAAGATTCTAGCAATAGGTTCTTACATAATAATAATCAAATAGAGCATTTAATCATTCTTACACAACACCCAAACATTAAACATAGGATAACATAATCAATCCTTAAGAGAAAGAAAAATAATGAGAGAAATGTTTAACCAGGTTCTTCGGTATCGATATCACCTCTGAACTAGTTCGAGAAAGCTTAGCCCTCTATGGGTCTCCAAAGGATGAGAGTTCTACCCCTTTGTCACCTCTTGAAACCTTTAAAATGTTTCCTCTAACCTTTCATTCCTTTTGTCATCATAACATGTTGTATTTATAGTGAAAACTAAGGTTCAGGACAACTATATAGCAGTCACGGGTGTGACTTAAAGTGTCATAGTCGTGAATGGCCTCATTAAGATTCACAGTCATGACACCTCCTTATATGGGTGTGCAAGGTATGTCATACCCATGACATAAGTTGTCATAGGCATTAGATATATTGCTTGATCGTGAGTGATGATAGTCATTGCCATGACAAATTAAGTCATGACCATGACTTGCAATGCACCATATGCACTTCACTAACTTGTCTCTTCTTTGCTTTTAATCCTTCTTCTTATTGCTTCATGGAGACATCTGAGTGTGAATCTCAACAAGACGACTCAAATATTGTGCTTTTGACACACTTTAGCTCCTTCTATTCCAAATTGTACCTAAAACCAAATATGAACTAAAGTGAATGTCTTAAACATTTCATATCATTAATCACCAAGTGTTATAATCAATTAAGCACAAATCAATTTCTCCCACACTTAGCTTGTGATTGTCCTCAGGAAAAACATTTAAATCAAAGTCACAGACCCAAAGCATTTAATCATTTTCCATATTTCCCAAGAATAGATAATCATAAGTAAAAAGGAATAACTTTCAAAAACCATTGCAAGAACTCAAAATTTAATGCTTCTACTCATGATCAATCAACATTCATTACCTTTAGAAATTGAGAAATATAGAGATAGATTTGGACAAAATGTTTTTAAATAATATATATCCATAGGTACACTAAAAAACCATTCATGATAATGACATTCCATATCTTTGCAAATCATTTAATTTCTTCACCACTAGGATTCACATGCATAATCATGAATCAAAGGACTTTTTAGGGTTGTAATGTGGGTAAGGGTTAAGGTGAGATATATTTGAGTAATGTGGTATAAAAGACATCAAAGCTAGTGCAACAAGAAAAATAGTCGATATACCATCAAACGCAAAAACTAACATTCACTCACAGTTGTGTACATCAACTATGATGAATGCAAAAACTATATTCCCTAGCTTAAATTCAAATTCTCACAGCACAAACCATATGAAGCATAACCAACTAGAATGAATCACTCTTACAATTGATGACAATACAATGAAACTACAAGGAGTGATCCTTCAAAGCCAAATCTACCTCATATGCATCATTTTCAAATTACTCATTCAATACAACTTTAAAAGGAGAAATAATCATGAATAACTTTTCAAAACAAATGTATTTCCTTCTTGATATTTTTATTCAGACTTTTTTCTTTTTTCTTTTTCTTTTATTTTTCTTTTCTCTTTTTCTTACTTTCTTTTTCTTTTCATTTGAAAATTGAATGCTACATCAATATGAGAATTTCATTGATAAGCCATAAATAGCATCCCAATAATTATAACCATCCAACACATATTTACACCCGCACACTTATACTCTTATACATTCACAATCATTAATAATCAACAAATGCTCCACTAGCTTTAAGGCTTGGGTAGGACATTTGGTTAGGTTTAAAGCATGTAATGTGGTTAGCACAAAAAGAAAGGCTAATAAAGTTCAAAGGGGCTTATCAAATGGAAAAATCATAACGACGGGTAAGCTATTTGGCTAATGTAGCTTATGAAACAAAGAATGCGTATATCATTTTCATGTTAATGAATGTGATAAAAATGTAGTCTTGAATAGAAAATCGAAGCAAAGTTAGGATGTACATGTCAAGAAAGTCATACATAAACAAAAGATAGTGAGACTAATATGGATGTGTCAGTCTAATAAAGCTCAAAATCTCATTGACTTTTGTCTACCACTAGTCACTACTTTTCTAAAGATAATGCACATTGAACAATCACAAGAGCAAAATTAAATGATAAATTTTCCATTGAATTTTCTATTCAATTCACTTTCTAATCATGACTCTATAATCCTAGAAGCAATAGAAAAAATGAGAAAATGTTTATGTGTTTATTTTATTCTCTCTCTTATTTCGTTGAAAACTTAAAAACAAGTAAGAACAAACAAACTTAAAAACACACATGCATATAAGAAAGAAAAGCGAAAATGTATAGAAAAAGAAATGAACTTTCCTTAGGTTGCCTCCTAAGCAGCGTCTTTGTTTATTGTCACTAGCTCAACTCTTTGTTTTTTCATCACCTGACAAAATTATAATCATCGATTGTCATAGTTTGAGCCTCCTCTATTTGAGGTTGTTTAGGATAGGGTATAGGTTAGCATCTAGGTTAGCGTCTTTCCTATTTTCAAACTTTTAATCTCTACTGAGTCCATGCACTCCGAAAATATCTCGAATGTTTCTTCACCTTTTTCTTCTTCGTTTAATTTCTCCAATCTGCTATGTAAAGGTGAAGGGTTAATCTTAACAACAATAAGGGACTTAACATTTACCTATGAGCTAAATGATATTTCATTTTTTTCTTCGAGCTCCTTGTTAACTTCTTCTTCACAAACAATCCCTTGAGTAGTCCTTTTAAGATTCTTAAGCTCCTTTCCACTCTATAAGGTCTCTGCATTAACTTCGCTTGGGTACACCTCGAGTTGAGATTGTTGCATCTCTGCGCTTTGTGATGCTAGGTGGTTAATAGCTTTTGCCAACTGACCCATCTGGCCTGCCAAATTCTAGATTCTAGAACTTGTTTCTTGCTGGAATTGCATCTCTTCCTAGTGAAATCGCCAAGTATTAATAACATAAACATTAATCAATTCTTCTAGAGATGTACTTGAGTTTTGTTCGATCTCCCAAATCTTAGACACTGGACTTTGTATCTTGCCAAAGTTGCCCTTCATCCTATTGGAACTATGTTACACTCTATTGAAGTTGAATATTGTTAGTAGTCATAATATTAAATAATTATTCTAAAGATGTACCTCAGTTGGAAAAAGGTGATTATGGTATAGGTGGGAATTATTGTGCACACTACAACTCATCTAGGTAGTAGTCTTACTGACTATCCCATCCATAAGCTAAGTTTGGTTGATCACTTCAATCTTGGTTATAAGATTGAGAATATAAGCTGTAGGCAAAATTGAAATACTCTTGTAGTGACGTACTCTGTTTGCAGTGTCTCTATTTTCTTTTCTTCTTTTTTTTTAACAAAAACAAACAAATGTTAAAAGATCAAGAAATAAATGTAAAAATAAATGATAAAGAATATATACAAAACATTAATTAAAATCAAGAACAAAAGCTAAAACATCGTACTCCCTAACATCGGCACCAAAATTGACGCAGCGTGTTGTAACATTATTCAAACTAATTAGACCTACAACTATAACAATGATGAGTCTAGGTCGATCCCATAGAGAGTGTTCAGTTAGCTTTTGTTATGAAAAGAATTGGTGTTTAGGTTTGGGGGGGTTTGTTTGGTTTTTGAATAACAAAAATAAAATGAAACTAAACTAATGAAAACAAATTAAAGAAAACATTTAAAAATGATGAAAGTGATGAATTCATTAGGGACCGTATCATTGTTTCAATCTCGACCTACACACAATTAAACATACTTTATTGAGTTGTTATTCTTATACCTCTCCTTGCAACTATTGATCGTAAGTTAACAACAAGTTCTGTTAACCCAAATTTTTCCTTAGGTCGTGTTTAATTAAAAAGAGCTCATTAATTAAACCTTACTATTGAACAACCTAGAATAAGCTCTCTAGATTTATTAGATAACTGTATTATGATTTAGGAAAACAGATTAATCAAGGCAACAACCACATAAGCTCAGGTCATTTAACCTAGGTTATGTTATTCCTAATAATTAGAAACTATTAGTTGCCATAAATGAATCTCAAGATAATAATTACGAATTATATTGAAGATTCTAGCAATAGGTTCTTACATAAAAACAATCAAATAGAGCATTCAATCATTTTTACATAACACCCAAACATTAAACATAGGATAACATAATCAATCCCTAAAAGAAAGAACAAAAAACAATGAAAGAAATTCTTAACTGAGTCCTTCGACATTGATATCACCTCCAAACCAAATCGAGAAAGCCTAACCCTTCATGTGTCTATAAAGGATGAGATTTCTGCCCCTTTTGTTGCCTCTGAAACCCCTTTAGGACAGTTGTATAGCATTCACAACCGTGAATGGCCTCATTGTAGTTCACAATCATGACATCTTCTTGCATAGGCGTGTAAGGAGTGTCACACCCATGACAACTTGTGTCATAGGCGTGCAAAGTGTGTCATGCCTATGACATAAATTGTCATGGGTGTGACACTCCTTACACGCCTATGCAAGGAGATGTCATGATCGTGAACTAAAATGAGGTCGGCGTGGAAAGTGTGTCACGCCTATGACATAAGTTGTCATGGGCGTGAGAGATATTGCATGGCTGTGAGTGATGATAATCACGACTATGACAAATTAAGTCATGGCTGTGACTTGCAATGCACCATATACAATTCATTTTCTTGTCTCTTCTTCACTTTGAATCCTTCTTTTTCTTGCTCTATGAAGACAAGTGAGTGTGAATCTCAACAAGAAGGCTAAAATATTGTGCTTTCAACTAACTTTCTCTCTTTCACTTTCGAATTGTACCTAAAATTAAATATGAACTAAAGTGAATGTCTTAAGCATTTCATATCATTAATCACTAAGTGTTATGGAATAAATGTATAATCAATTAAGCACAGATCATTATACCATAAAAAAGATTATTTTAGGTACCTTAGATCCATCGTCTAAAGTAATGGCAAGATAGATGAATACATAATACAACGTATCAAATCAAGGTAACTTAAATAGAAGGGTGCATCAAGAGTTTTATGTGATAACAAGATACTAATCATGTTGGACCCCGATTTTCTTCTTGTTATATGTTGGGGTTTAATTCTATTATTTTGTTGTGATTAGGCTTTAATTTT
>JANQBM010342814.1:0-19873 GCA_025594535.1 Erythroxylum domingense
TCCACAAATTAGGACAACTTCCCCCAAACTCTTTTCATTGCATATTTTGGGGCTTCAAATTTCTCCATTTCACAGTTCGGAACAAACAAACAACTCTTGGATGCGATTCTTTTTTCTTTTTTCTTTTTTCTTTTTTCTTTTTTCTTTTTTCTTTTTTCTTTTTTTTACATCAAAATTATACACATTCCAAAACATCACAAATCTTAAACAATCAAACTACATAAAAGGGTAGGGAATTAAGGTCATAGGCTCGGTTTAATTAAGGGTGCCAAGAAAAATTAGGATAATGTATAAGGCTCAAAAGGGGTTCCAACGGAAATAAAGGTGAGTAAGTTAAAAGTCATTTAGGCTAGATAACAAAGAACGGTGCGTAAATCACTTCCTTCTTTAATAAATGCTAAGATTTCCCCTCGATAGGATTAGAAAGCTTAATGTCAACAAGTTACAAATTGCTAAGGAATTTTTTTTTTAAGTTCTCTAAACGTCTAATAAGAATTAGGAAGATCTCCAATCAAATGAGCATAAACAAAAGCAAATTCTTAAGATTCGTACACTAATCAGGAACTTTCCAATCCACAACTCAGTCTAAAAGTGGATTCAATTACTCTTCAGAACAATTCCTATTCTTCCATGGATAAGGCAGGAAAAAAAATTTTAAATATATACCATGAATGAATAAATAAATACCAATGCATGTAAAAGAATTGCAAAAGAAGAAGAAAACAAACATTTCATTCACCCCCGCAAACTCAAAGTTGACAGTGTCCTCAATGTTAAATAAGCCAAATAATTCTCATCCATGAAATTTCACACAATGCACAATATAAATCAAAGGCCAAATTCAACCAACCCACAATCATCCATCAATTAAACATTACTGTGGAATAATATAAAAAAATTTAATGAGAACTTCCCTGGACCGTGACGGTGAGTGCGCTTCCAACCAAATCCTCTATTCATCCAGAGTCCCGAGTTGCTATTCCTTCAAGAAAAATCATTGAGAATTATTATCTTGAGAATGGAAAAATGGAAGCGTTATACCAAAAATAAATAAATGAACAAAAAAGAAAAGGAAAGAAAATTGGTTTGCCCCTTAATAAACGCTTAATTAAAGTTTGTAGCTAGACTTTGAATTCTTCTTTTAAGGCTTTGGATTAGAAGGCGAGTAAACTATCCCTTTCTCAATTTGAGCTCCAGCAATATATGGCTTTAAACGTTGTCCATTGACCTTGAAAACTCCAATTTTTGGGTCCTCTATCTCTATTACTCTGTAAGGAAAGACCTTCACTACTTTGAACGGCCCCGACCATCGCGATTTTAACTTTTCAGGAAATATTTTCATTTTTGAATTGAAGAGTAGCGCTAAATCTCCTTCTTTGAATTCCCTCCTTACAAGGTTCTTATCATGCCATCTTTTAATTCGTTCCTTGTAGATTCTGACACTTTCATAAACGTCATGCCTTAACTCTTCCAACTCATTCGGTTGCAATAGTCTTTTAGCACTTGCTTCTTTAAAATCCATATTCAGCTTCCTTATTGCCCGGTAAGCTTTATGTTCAAGCTCCACCGGAAGATGGCAAGACTTACCAAAAATAGTCTATATGGAGTTGTCCCTATAGGGGTCTTGTACGCCATCCTGTATGACCATAGAGAATCATCAAGCCTCAAAGACCAATCCTTCCTTGATGAATTAACTGTCTTTTCCAATATAGATTTTATCTCCCGGCTAGAAATTTCAGCTTGATCGTTAGCTTGAGGATGGTAAGCTAACGCTTGCTTATGGTAGACCCATATTTCTTCAGTAAATTCTCGAAGGAATGGTTGACAAAGTGAGTCCCTCGATCACTTAATATGGCCCTCGGGGTCCCAAACCTTGTGAAAATATTCCTCTTAAGGAATTTTAGCACCACTTTCGTGTCACAAGGTTGACAAGCAACAGCTTCTACCCATTTCGAGACTTAATCTACACCCACCAAAATAAATTTGTTACCAAAAAAAGGTGGAAAAGGCCCCATGAAGTCTAATCCCCACATGTCAAAATGTTCCACTTCTAAAATTCCTTGCATTGGCATCTCATGCTTCCTCGAAATGGTTCCATTTCTTTGACATTCGTCACATTCTTGAGCAAAATCCTGCTTGTAGCACCTTGGTTGTTGTCTTTTCTGAACTAAAATGTCCTCCATAAGGTCAAGAATGGCAATTCATCAACACTTCTTCAGCTTCTTTACTTGACAAACATCGCCTAATAATTACATCATTGGATCTTCGGAATAGATATGGTTCCTCCCACATGTAATACTTCAAATCTGAGAAGAATTTCTTTCTCTGTTGGTAGGACAAATTCGTTGGTGTAACTCCAACGACCAAGTAATTCATGAAGTCTGCATACCAAGGAACAATGGAAGGTATAACTGCTGCTAGTTCTTGGATAGCACAACATAACTCGTTCATTTCTGCACAGTCTATGCACTGGGTACCTACAAGAAAAAACAAATTCTCATCAAAAAAATTATCATCTATATCCAATTGATGAGTTGAGTTTGAAAGCCTCGATAGATGATCTACAACCACGTTCTCTGCCCCTTTCTTGTCTTTTATCTCTAAATCAAATTCTTGAAGGAGAAGTATCCATCGTATTAGTCTTGGTTTAGCTTTCTTCTTTGCAAGTAGGTACCTAATAGTAGCATGATCTAAATAGACAACAACTTTTGAGCCAACTATATAGGACCTAAAATTGTCCACCGCAAACACCACAGCTAGGAGTTCCTTTTCAGTAGTCGCGTAGTTCAATTGTGCATCATTGAGTGTTTTACTTGCATAATAGATAGCATGAACTACTTTATCCTTCCGTTACCCAAGCACAGCTCCTACAGTAAAATCGAAGGCGTCACACATAATTTCAAACGATAGAGACCAATTCGGAGGTTAAAGAATTGGAGCAGAAATTAAGGCTTCTTTTAACCTGTGAAAAGAATTCAAAAAGGCCTCATCAATCACAAAAGGGACATCATTATTCAATAGATTTGTCAAAGGTTTAGCTATTTTAGAAAAATCTTTGATAAATCTTCTATAAAAACCAGCATGCCCCAAAAAGTTTCTGACTTCCTTAACCGAGGTAGGTGGAGGTAAATTTGATATCACTTCAGTCTTAGCTTTGTCCACCTCAATTCCTCGATTAGAAACAAGATGACCAAGTACTATCCCTTCTTGCACCATAAAATAACACTTTTCCTAGTGTAAATGTTGTTTTTTTCTTGATCATTAGGGTTAATAGGAATTTGGAAGAAACCAGAATAACCATCCAAATAACAGAAGTAATCATGATTAGTTAGCCTCTCTAACATTTGATCAATAAAGGGTAAAGGGAAATGATCCTTACATGTGGCTTTATTTAATTTCCTATAATCTATACACACACGTCAACCTGCCACAGTTCTAGTTGGAATAACTCATTATTATCATTTCTTACCACTGTCATAACTCCCTTTTTAGGGACACAATGGATCGAGCTTACCCATGTACTGTCGAAAATCGGATAGATAATTCCTGCAGCTAGAAGTTTAAGCACTTCTTTCTTCACGACCTCCTTTATATTTGGGTTGAGCTTTCTTTGATGTTCCCAAACTGGCTTTGCATCTTCCTCCAAATTGATCCGATGCATACAAAATGCTGGACTTATTCCTTTCAAATCTGAAATTTGGTAGCCAATTGCTTTCCTATACTCTCTCAAGACTTTCATTAATTTTTCAATCTACACAGTACTCAAATTTTCATAAACAATGACTGGATAAGTACTATTAGGTCCTAAAAATTCATACCTGATATTGGAGGGTAGGGGCTTTAGTTCAACAGTTGGTGGCTCTTTCTGTTTCAAATCTGGTGCAGTGATCTGTTCTGACTGCACAAGGTGTGCACTCCTCTGCACAGGTTGTGCTGCTAGCGCCTGCAGCAACTCTATAATTTCTGGCTGATGGCTGATGGCTGATGGCTTCCTGCTAGAATTGAATGCACTAGAAAATTTTCCAACAAATCATCGGGTTTAGACTTCCTAAATTGACTTCTAACCTACTCATCAACTCTATCAACCCTAAGACATGAATCCCCCTCATCTTTTTCCTTAATTGCCTTTCCTAAATTAAATTCAAGTTTTTCCTCCCCAACTTTCAATGTCATTCTCCCATTCTTGACATCTATAATAGCTCCCGCAGTAGCAAGAAAAGGTCTCCCTAATATAATGGGTATATTTGTATCTTCTTCCATCTCCAAGACCACAAAATCTACTGGGATAAAGAAATTCCCTACTTTCAAAGGTATATTTTCTAAAATTCCTTGAGGGTATTTGATTGACCTATCAGCTAGTTGAAAGGAAAATGTAGTAGGCTTAAGTTCTCCTATATCAAGCTTTTGACATATAGACAGAGGTAGGAGACTTACACCTGCACCAAGGTCGCATAAAGTCTTACCGATGTTTGTGCTTTCGATTTGAAAAGGTATGGAGAAGCTTCCAGGATCCCTCAACTTCAATGACAGCTTATTCTGTAAAATAACGCTTGACTCTTCCGTCAATGCCACTGTTTCATACTACTCTAACTTCCTCTTATTTGACAATATTTCCTTCAAGAATTTTGCGTAGGTTGGCATTTGTGTGAGAGCTTCTGTGAAGGGAATATCGATGTATAGCTTCTTGAGGATTTCCAGAAATTTCTCAAATTGTTTATTCAACTGAGCCTTCTGAAAAATGTTGTGGGAATGGGATGGGTGGCTTGTATGGAGGAGGTGGAGTTTATTTTTCAGTTTCAGCATTTTCTGGTTTGTTTTGGACAGGCTGTGCAGCTGTGATAGAATCAGATCTTTCCTTACTTGCTGCTTTATCCTTGCTTTCCACCATCAGTTCTAAGACCTTTCCACTTCTCAAAATCACTGCATCAGCAATCTCCTTAGGATTTTCTAGTCGTGCAGGCAATTTACCCTTATCCCCTCTTGATGTACTAGCCTGTTGAGCAATCTGAGTCTCCAACATCTTGTTGTGTATGGCAAGTTGATCTACCTTAGAAATAAGTTATTGGATTAGTTCCACCATGGACTCCAAAGTTGGTTTCTGCTCTTGAGCTTGTGGGAGTTCTGGAGGGGCTTGAGGTTTTGTGTTTTGAAATCCTAGAGGACCCTTATTGAAGTTTTGTTGCTGGGCTAGAAAGTGAGGTTGGTTTGAGGGTAGGAAGAGTAATGGGGCTGGTTTGAGAAATTTTGTGGTTGTCTGGGTTGTTAGGACCAAGAAAAATTGAGGTGGTTTCTCCACTCAGGATTGTATGTGTTGGAGAAGGCTCCTCTTTGCGGTTTAGCTCCATAGTTAACCACTAAATTAGCTTACTCAACCACAATGTCTTGTCTATAAGCCTGAAAATCATACATGGGCTGTGCAAATTGTTGCGGTTCATGCACAGGCTATGCACTGCTTGCTGCCATCATATTAACCTTATCTATCTTATCCATTCTCTTTGTCAAGGCTTCAAATTTAACGTTCATCATGGATAACGCATCAACCTCAAACATTCCTGCAATCTTTTTAGTTTCTTGCTTTAAATTCCCCTTGTTCCCACTCCATTGGTAATTATTCTGAGCAATCCTTTCCAAGAGTGAATGAGCTTCATCTTCTGCTTCTGCCATTAAATCTCCACCTGCAACCGCATCTATAGCACTTTTCATAACTAGAGATGGCCCGTTGTAGAAAATCTGCACAAGCATCCATTTCTGAATCCTGTGGTGAGGGAATTTTCTTTGTAGCTCCTTGAATCTCTCCCATGTTTCATACTTAGATCCATCTTCTCTCGGTAGGAAGGAATGCACTTCACCCCTCAGTTGTGCGGTCTTTCCTGGGGGAAGTACTGTGTTAGGAAGGCTTAGGATAACTCTTGCCATGTAGTTATAGACCCTGGAGCTAGAGAGTAGAGCCATTCACTTACATGATCCCTCAAGGAAAAAGGAAATAATCTGAGGTGAATTGCATCGTCAGATACCCCATTCTGCTTCAAAATGCTACATATCTGATTGAACTTCTCCAAATGAACATGGGAATTTTTTGAAGGGTTGCCTTCAAATTGGGACTATTGGACCATCTACACAAGTCCAATCTTCAATTCAAAGTTAGTAGTTGTAACTAGAGGTGTCGCGATGCTCGATTGGTAATCCTCAAAGTTCAGTATTGCATGGTCCCGCATTATTCTCTGATTTTGCCCACCATTCCGCATTTGTTCTGCCATTATTTGCTCATTTGTAGTATCAACAGGTTCGGTTTCTATTTGCTGGTTACCTTACACAGATTGTGCTCTTTGTTGTTTCGTAGCTTTTCGGAGCACCTTAGCGGTCTTTTCAATTTCTAAATCAAATAACAAATTTTTTGCACTATGAGAATGTCTCATATACAGAAAGAATCACCTGCAAATCAAAAATTAAAAAGAATACTCCAAGTGAAGAAATAAGCTACGAGAAAAGGTAAATAAAATGAAAAATAACAAAATGATAATGAAAAATAAATTCCCAAAGTAATCAAACAATTGATCGCCTAATATTGCCCAAAGGAAACTCCCCGGTAACGGCGCCAAAACTTGTCCGAGGCTCTGCAAGTACATGTCATGCAAGTAAATAGGGAAGTAAGAGTATCGATTCACAGGGAGTTACTGAATAATTACTAGTTTAAAACCATTCAATTATTAGGGCTAATCACTTAAATGTTGATTATTGAGAAATTAATTAGTAAATGAATTGCTAAAACTAATCCTAAAACAAACAAAATAACTGCGCAATTTATGACTGTAAGGAATAAATCAAATATGTAAAAGGTAGGTTTCAAATTTGGTTTCGTAATCGACTTCTATCCATTCTCTTCTGGTTTATTCAATAATCTTGATCCCTAGACTTTGAAGGAAACTAAATCTAAATTATCTATGATTCTCTATTGAGATGTCAAAGAAGTGTTGTAGTTAAAATCAATCTCGACTATCGTAGCTCATGAAATTAACTAAAACCCATTAAGATTTTTATCTAATTAGTAATTCCTCTCACAGATTTTTGCCTATGTCTAAGTCTAAACCTACAAGTTCTTAATTTTGGTTTTTCACTACCGATTGTCACCTTTCGGTTCTTCAACCGATAATTTTGAAACAAATTATGTGAGGCCTAACACATAACAAGCACAACTATACTCAAAACAAGAATCAACAGTCACGAATCAATTTATTGAATAAATTTCAGAATCAAATCATATAGAAATTCAAAAACTACATCCCATCTTTGAAACCTAACAAGAAATCTACTCAATCATGTTCATGTCAAAATAAATATCAAATTAAGTAAAATAGAAATTAGAGGAGTAAGTAAGGAAGAACTTAGGTGAGTCTTGAACAGAAACTTCAAAAACCCAAGTTTGGAATGCGTCTCTTTCTTCCCTGCATTCCACCCCTTCCAAGTAGTGCGTCCAAGTCCCTAGCTGCAGCGTCAAAGTCTTGGAGAATAGCGTGCCTTTCGTGTGTGAGATCCTCGCGTGCTTGTCTATGTTGTCACGTCTCCCCCTTTGTGTCTAGTCCCCTTTGCTCCTATGTCCTGAGGGATGATCTGCCAATTAAAAACCTAAACATCAAAAATGTCTTCTGTCCTCCTCTCCACTGCCGTTTTGTTCATTTGTTATGTGCTGTCGTTTTGTCTCTTGTTTTTAATCCACTTGCACCATGCGTTTTCTTCATATTTTCTTCCACTTTTTTTACTTTCAAGTTAGGAAATGCAAAATTATTCAATTTCCATAGATGTGCAGTGAACAAAATCTTGGGCCTAATTTGAGGCCAAACTCATGCTTTCTACGAAAAAGCAAGAAAAATAAAATAAATAATAAACTCAATAAAAATAAATAAATAAACCTAAAAATGTTACTAAAATGAATGAATGGATATGTAAAATAAATGTAAATATGACCTAAATACCTATATGAATTGTACGAAACAGGAGTTAAAAGCATAGCACCTATGATTGAACACAAAACTTATCACTTTACATATATGCTATATGTAATTTGTGGTCTAATATTTGACTTAGTTTATTTTTGACATCAATTATGAGTTCATATCATAGTGAAAGATAAGATTTTTTCATTTTAATTTCTTAAGTTCAATATTAACTTCTTAAGTTGATTGATCTTAAAATATGAAGTTATGTCGGGACAAATTGGTTTAATCGATACTTAATTGCTAGAAAACAAAGTTATTAATAAACTTTTTTATCAATAACTTAAATTTTAAAGCTTGAACGTGAGACTAGCAGTTATTTTTTTATATTTATTATGTGTAGTTTATTTATGTTAATTTAATATAATAAAATCCATAGTACCACATGTTATATTGTTGATAATTTTATAATGTTAAAAGGAAGTTAAGTATATTATATATAGAAATGGCAAAGTAAAAATGGTTGATCAAAGGATCTACGACATGTACTTAATAGACTAATTACAAGATTTAAGAGTAAGAAGATTAAAGAAATTTTGATTGAGTTGATTCAAGACATATATATAGATTAAGTTTTAAAGAATACGTCAAACAGCATTTTGGAAAGCTTACTAAACCTAAAGGAAGATCAAATAGTAGTTAATATGATCTAAGCTAAGGTTATATAATATTAAGATGCATAAGCCCATAGCATTATGGTTCATTTTATATGTCATTACTTATTTGCTATTTCAATCTTTATTTTATTACAACCGAATTAAACCCTAAAACATATTAATATAATTTTGTAGTTATTCTAGTTTCATATTTAGAAAAGGACTTGTTATAGTTTTAAATTCTATGTTATAGTTTTAAATTCTAATTTGATCTAAAAAAAGCTCTAAAGGTGTATTCCTTTATGAAATTAGGAATATGAATTGAAATAATATTCTTAGATTCTTAATTAAATCATTCTACTAGAATCCTATTAAAAGTAGAAATAGTAATTAGTTTTATACTTAAATAAAGACTATTAAAGTTCCAATTCAACTAGTAATAATACTTAGTGTGTTAATTTAAGTAGAACTCCTTGTTGCACTTGTAATTATGATATCTATCATATTTTTTATATTCACCCTATAAAGTGGATGTTTCTGATCAATAAAGACATATTTTGATTATATAATATTGAGAGTTATTAGTATTATATCTCTTGTTCTTTATTGAGCTTCAAAACTTCTAAAGTAATTCCTTCTTTGTAGCATTAAAAATACTTTATAAATTTGTTTCCTTATTCTCTATAATCAGTAGATCAATTTATCAAAAATCTGCTTTAGCTTTGTTAGTAAGATTTCAATCTTTTTTATAACTCCTTAAGGTTTTATTCCTAGGTGGGTCAAATTAGTTTTTATCAAAGTTTTTTAATCTTTTCTTCTTGTGATGGATTTCTTCTTTCCACAATTCTTTATGTAGTCCCTTTTAGTCCTAGTTATTCTACTTTTTATATAATAATTGTTTCATATAATTATTTGATCAATTTCGTGTAGCGGTGATATAAAAATATAATTTTATTACTTATGTTCAAATTGGTGCAACCTTAGTGTTCTTTGAATGCATTCTTGATTTCTTTCTTAGTTAATTAGTTTGGTGTATTTAAAAATAAAATAAGTTGTATAAATATAATTGATCAAGATGTTGATCCAAATCAAATTGTTAGTGTAATCAATTCTAGCTATTACATGGCTAAAAGTAATCTATATCTTAGTTATTGAAAATCTGGTCAAATTGAAGTATTACTAGTTTTTCTTTGTTTCATTCAATTCCCTTTATTCTTACTTAACCCATGAATTTTTCATGGAAAAATTAATTGAAAATAAAAAGTAAGTAAACAATTAAATTTTCTTCATTGGATGGTACTGACAAAATTTAATTATGATTATCATTTCTTAATCAATAAACTTACTATCAAACATTTATTTTGGTATAAAAATTGTTTAACATACTTTTATTTATCTTTTTGAGAATCAATCCCACTCCCTTAACCATCAGTTCTTTTGGTTTTGACTATTTACAAAGGTAAATTATTTGGTTGAGTTTTGTATACTTTCTTTAAAGAACTTGAGAAGGAAGCAAAGAGTAATAAATGTAAAAGTGTGTGATAGCATTATGAATAGCCCAGTAAATAGTAAAACATAAGTTATTTGATTTATTTTGAGAATAAACACGTAAAGGAGTGTGTGAGGACCTTTTTATATTGTCTTTTAAGGTAGCCCTTGAATATTTCTTCTAAAGTTGGCTTAACATCAAAGAAACAAAAGAGAAACATGTTCTTTGTACATGTCATATAATAATAGTTTAGGAGAATAAATAAGATGTGTAATGATATAAAATACATGTTGGAGAAGCAATTCTATCAAATTGTTTAATTTAAAATTGTTTGATAGAAAACAACCTCATGTCTTTAATAAAAGGAGGCGTACTACATAATCCAATACCCAAAATGGAAATTAATAATGAGAACGATAATTTTAAGTATTGATAAATTTAATCTAGCATCTAAGCTTAAAAGGGATAGATTTAGGCCTAAGAAAGGAGTTAGATGTTTCGAATGGGATTGTAAGAAGCAGCCTAAAGAGTGAGATGGTGTGATTAGGAATTTTGCAGCGTAAAGATTAAAATATCCTCCTTTTAAGATAAACGATATATAAGCTTTTCTGGAGGGTGAGAAAAAGATGTAATTAATCTTAGCTTATGACTTATAGATCATCATTCTCTGAACCCTTGGATCTTACCTTTCCACCCCTTCCTAGCAAATTCCCTACCAACCCATACACACTAGAGGATCTATGACCTACCAGGAGCATGCAGAGAAACTTACAAGCATCTAAACTTTACATTTATATTATGATTTTTGTACTTCGATGTATGAAATTTGATTTCAATGTAATTTTTATGTATGAAATTTAGAATGAAAATATATATGTATTATGGAGAATGATAATTTTATAAATGTCTATTGTCATGAATGGCTATGTTACTGAGAAATTTTTTTGTTTAATATTGGTAAATATCATAAAAATAGAGAAAACTCTGCCGAAATTTTTGTAAATCGTAATTCACTTATAAAACTTTATTCTGATGCAAGAAAAGTCTATGCATAGGAAGCCTACACTACGTTAACTCTTTTTGCATACCCACACTAAGAAGCAAGATGGTGTGACCTTCGTCAACACCCGATGCAGACAACTTAATGTATGTAAAATTTATAGTTTAATATTAATTTGATAAATAATATTAGTTAAAAATATCACTTATTAACATAAACAATTATAATGATAGGTTTAAACATAAGAAAGCATTGAACGCCAGTCTCAGAACTCTGAAAATGTTGAAGAGAGTCAAACATATCTTGATGCAGTTGGTAATAGGGACCATCATGGAAGGATTTTCGACTTAGATTCATTTGTAAATACATGTTATTCGCAATCCTCTATATTCAGTACAGTTGGATCTAGTAGTGGTCCATATCCAATCAGAAAGTCGTTCAGCTTGAGAGTAAAATGGAGATGCTGGCAACTCAGTTGCGACAGTCGATAGAGTACATAGCCTAGCTCCGTAATGAGATGGATAAGTTGAAGGAAAGGGGTAGCACCTCATCGCAACAGTCAGATCATCCACCTTCACCTACTGCATAGCTTATATTTATAATATTTTGGTACTTAAGTGAACGTATTTGATGTTTTCCTACTCTCAAGTTTTTTTATGAATTCTTAATTTACAGTTATTTTCAAGATACTTATTATTGTACATTATAATTGTTATATTATATTACCAATCAAGATAATTTTTACATTATATTATCAATCAAGATTATATTATTTAGAGAAATTAAATGTAGAAAAAATGAATAGATTATCAATAGAAAGTTAGGGTGGGAAGTGAGAAATGGTAGCTAAAATTACCATAGGTACTTTTGTTAATTTATTGATTATTAATTTAGCCTTAATTAATAAGGGGAGATTATTGATTATTAATTTATCCTTAATTAGAACATGAAATATTTAAAAAGGGAAGATTGTAAAATCCTATAAGAGAAATGAATATGAAGAAGAGGAGTAATGAATGGCTTTAGTAATTATTAAAGTATCTTAATTTGAGTAAGGAGCTTTCTCTTGGTATATATTTAGAAGTTAAATTAATGTAACGAAGAAATTTATCCAAAAATATTTCATTTTCATTTTTATATCAAAAGGGGTATTATTTAAAATTTTTAATTTTATTTAGTATAGGAATAAATGAGAAACTTAAATATTGTGTGAATAAAAAAGCATAACATTTTTATTAAATCTAAAATTAATCATTTTTTAATATTTACTTAAGAAGTAAAAAAGCATAGCACCTTTTATTTAATGAAAAACTTATCACTTTTCATATATGCTATATATAATTTGTGGTCTAATATTTGACTTAGTTTATTTTTAACATCAATTATGAGTTCATAT
The DNA here is from genome assembly GCA_025594535.1 of Erythroxylum domingense. NCBI lineage: Eukaryota > Viridiplantae > Streptophyta > Magnoliopsida > Malpighiales > Erythroxylaceae > Erythroxylum > Erythroxylum domingense. Next base: position 12,473 of record JANQBM010342814.1, read on the forward strand.
CATAGTGAAAGATGAGAGTTTTTCACTTTAATTTATTAAGTTCAATATTAACTTCTTAATTTGATTGATCCTAAAAGATGTAGTTATTTTGGGATAAAATGGTTTCATTAATACTTAATTGCTAGAAAACAAAGTTAATAATAAACTTGTTTATCAATAGCTTAAAATTTAAAGCTTGAACGTGAGACTTGCAGTCAATTCATTTATATTTATTACATGTATTTTATTTATGATAATTCAACATAATCAAATCCATAGTACCACATGGTTTACTATTGATAATTCGATAATGTTAAAAGGAACTTAAGTATATTATATATAGAAATGGAAAAAAGCTAACTTAATGTGAGTAAAAATGGTTGATCAAAGGATCTATGGAGAACAGACTAACTACAAGATTTAGAAGTAAAAAGATTAAAGAAATTTTTAATGTGTTTATTCAAAACATGTATGTAGATTAAGCTTCAAAGTGTACTTCAAATAGCATTTTGGAAAGTTTACTAGTTCTAAAGGAAGATCAAATAGTAGTTAATATGAGCCAAGCTAAGGTTATATAACATTAAGATGCATAAGCCTATTACATTAGGGTTAATTTTATAGGTCATTACTTATTTGCTATTTCAATCTTTATTTTATTATAATCAAACTATACCTTAGTTAATTTTAAACCCTAGAACATATTAATATATCATATTTGGAAATGGACTTGTTATAGTTTTAAATTCTAATTTGATCAGAAAAAAGCTCTAAAGGTGGTACTTCCTTTATGAAATTAGGAATATGAATTGAAATAATATTCATATATTCTTACTTAAATTATTCTGCTAGAATCCTGGTAAAATTAGAGCTATTAATTAGTTTTATACTTGAATAAAAACTACTAGAGTTCCAATTCAAGTAGTAGTAATACTTAGTGTTTTAATTTAAGTAGAAATCCTTGTTGCACTTGTAATTATGATATCTATCATATTTTTTATATTCACCCTATATAAATTGGATTTTCTAATCAATAAAGACATGTTTGGGTTATATAATATTAAGAGTTATTAGTATTTTATCTCTTATTCTTTACTAAACTTCCAAACTTCTAAAATAATTCCTTTGTAGCATTCAAAATACTTCCTTATTCTTTATAATCAATAGATCAGTTTATCAAAAATCTACTTTAGTTTTGTTCGTAACATTTGAATTTGTTTTATGGCTTCTTTAAGTTTTATTCCTAGGTGGGTCAAATTTGTTGGTATCAAGGTTTGACTTAAATAATGTTTGGTTATCCTTTTATTTCTTATCTTATACTTTATGTTAAGTTAAGAGGACTTCACTTCTTCCATTGATTTTGGTGAAAGTCTAATAATAATAATGAAAGAAGTGTGTGAACTATTTTGATGAGTTTGTTAAGTGCGCAAATAAATGTAAGTAGCACAAATCATCAAATCAAGATGATATTCAAGAGCATGACTATGACGAAATCACATGACTAAGACCAAGTCGACCAGGCAAAGTTGTAAGATGAAGCGAAGTCATAAGATAAGCAAATTCATAAGACAAAGCAAAATCGTAAGACGAAGCAAAGATATAAGAGGAAGTGAATACATAAGACGAAGCATATAAATCAAATCAAGACGATATAATTGAAGAATAATCTACAACGTTAGATAGTTAGTTAGTTAGAGCTGGTTACAGGACTCATCTAATAACTGATCTCTGAAGATTCTATAAGTAGTTTTCTCAAGGAGACCATTGGAGAATTAGACAATAAATATCAGTTGTAGTCATAGGCAAAATACACAACTTTGAATTTTCAACTCTCAACTCTCTACTCACATGAAATAATTATGTGATCAAGTGAGTATGCTGTAAAAATATCCTGAGTGAAAAGAAGGAAGAAAAGAGATCACTTGTAACGTGAGTTTAGAAAACTCAAACAATATCTTTTCTAGTGAAATGGAAGCCTAAATCCTAAAGAGGCTAAGATATCATATAAAGAACCCTTTGTGAAAGAGACCTAAAGAGGTTCTGAAAGTGAGAAATAATACTTGTAAAGTTGCAAGAGATAGTGAAATCTCAGGTAAACTCTGAGTACTGGACGTAGCCCAAAGGTTAATGGTGAACCAGTATAAATCGCGGTGTCATATTCTTTAACCCTTATCTCTTTAATTTCTTGTTGTTAAAAGAATAGATACTATTTCTGTTGTTGCATTACTTAAACAAAATAAGTGCATTATTTTGTAATCGTTTGAATCTTTCAAGAAAATCAAGAAGCTTTTTAAAGATTACTATCTTAGACGATTTCACACAATTCAACCCTCCTTCTTGTTTATTTTACATATTATACATGATTTCTATCATAACAAGTGATTTACTTCAGTTGGTATCAGAGTGAAGTTTCCAAGAAACACTGTTACAAAGTGAGGACAAAGATCCATGGCTGAATCACATGTTTTTATAGTTGAAGGTGCCTTAGACATAAGACCTTCGACATTCAATGGTGAAGACTATCATTACTAAAAGGACAGAATGCGACTCTTCATAGAATCCATACACATTGATCTTTGGGATATCATTGAAAGTGGGTTATATATTCCAACAGACTATAAAGGGAAAACCATCTCTTGTGACCAATGGTTAACTGATCAGAAAGCTCATGTTCAATTAAATTCAAAGGTCAAGTTCTTTTTAAGTTGTGCTCTAAGCAGAAGTGAATATGATAAGGTTCATGGATGTGAATCTGTAAAGGAAATGTGGGACACATTATCCATTGCACATGAAGGCACAAACCAGGTGAAAGAATCCAAAATTGGTATTCTTATTCATCAGTATGAGCTGTTCAAGATGAAAGATGATGGGTCTATTGATCAAATGTTTGGACGATTCCAAACAATCATTAATAGACTTAAAGCTTCAGGGAGAATCTAAGATAGTCAAGATCTTGTCAGAAAGATTCTCAAAAGTCTTCCAAAATGATGGAGACCCAAAGTAACAGAAATACAAGAGGCCAAGGATTTAAGCAAGCTAAAGCTAGATGAATTGCTTGGTTCACTAAAATTGTTGGCTCCCGAATTTTTGTTTTTTTACTGATTTTATTAAGCATGATCTAAATAAATTTTGTGGTCTTGTTAGATAAATCATTTTATTTGGAGTTTAATTATTATGTCAAGTTTAGGAGGATTTATTTCAGGGATTGATGGAATTAAAGTATTAATGTTGTAAGGTGATATAAGGGGCTTTTTGGAAGACCACTTAAATTTAAATAGACATTAGGTATAAATGGAAGGGAAAATTAGAAATTTCACACTCATTAAAGGTATAAAAAGAGAAGAAGTAATGGTAGTCTTGTATGTGAGAGAAAGAAGAGAGAAAGAGAACTGAAGCAAGAAGAGAAAAACAACTAGGGTTTTGGAAATTCTTGAAGTTTAAAGACATTGAGGCTAAACAAGTAAGTATGAGCATTAACCATTCTTGATTGTTAGATGAAGCGTAATTAGTGATAGTTAAAAGTGAAAATAAAGTGAAAATGTGTAGGAAGTTGTTGATGAATGGTTTATGTGAAGGTTTTAGTGTTTACATTAATGATCAAAAGTAGATTGTGAATTTGTTGTGAATGATATTAGGTTTGAATGAAGTTGATAATGAAGTAGAAGATGGGTTGGTATTAAGATGAGTTATATGTGAAAGGTGGGAAGTAAAAAGAGGAAAAATGTCCCAAACTGCATTCTCGAAGTAGGTTTCTAGACAAGTTTGCCGTGGCAAACTTCTAGGTTTCACCACGGCATCGTAAAATATGTTCTCTGAGTGGGTTTCTAGACAATTTCGTTGCAGCGAACTTCTGGGTTTAGCTGCGGCGAACTCAAATTTTTCAGCGCAGAATATGCTTTAGTATTTTGGGTATAACTTTTGGTGTAGTTACCCAAATGGACTGATTTTCTATTTTTTGTAAACTAGAGACATAGGGATACAAATTGTATGAAAAAATCGAGTCTAAATTCAGTCTCTAATCATTTCAATTTCGGGATGGAAGTTGGATATAGAATTTTGTTTCAACATGAGAAATAGTTTAGATTGATGAGGTATGACCTTCCGATTACTAAACCAAATTAAATGGAATTTTGGTTATTGTTTAAGGAAATCAAGTGAGGCAAGAGAGGCAAGAGGAGCAAAAGCAAAGAAATCCCTAAGCAAGTTTATAAGCAAGGATTTCAAGGTGGGTTACAGCTTTGTAATTAAGTAATAGGTCATTAATGTTTTCTTTCAAATGATGAAAATAAATGATTTCAACTATTTTATGAATGTACATTATAACTCTTGAATTCTTTGAAAAAGCATTATGTGTTTGGTATGAGCATATTGTGTTGATGAATTATGAAAAGAATGTGAAAATGATTTTCGAAGAGATACTACGGTTGTAAAATCAAGTTTTGAAAATGTGCCTTTATAGGCAACAAGTTTGCAAGATATGAAATACATGTTATGTGAGTTTGCGGTGGTCCCCTAAGTTAAGTCAAGTTCACTTTGAAAAAAGGTATCTCCCGCCTGCCCGCTAGTGGTATAGAGCTCCTTCATAAACTCCCATAAGTTCACGGCTACACAAGACCATTAAGTGGGATTATAATAGTACATTCTGTTCACAGCTACACATGACCCTTATGGAAATGTGTAGTACGTTCTGTTTTGGATCCACCCAAACCATTTTGATGTGCCTATTTGTTTATGATTTGTGAACAAGTTGATGAATGCATAGATCGTGTTATTTGTGAATTGGATTGTATGAAGAAAATCTCAGAAATATGTGCTTATGATTCAATGTAAATTATTTTCAATGGTTGTGCTTGTTACTGGTTATAAAATTGTTACCCACGAGCTTTAAGCTCACCCCCTCCCAATTTCGTCCCATTTTCAGGTGAGGAGCAAGAGATCGAGTAGTCAAAGGTTACAACATTACTCCGAATCTGCATACTTTTGAATTTTGAGTTAGGTTTTGGGAATTTGAGGGTTTAGCTGCATTTCAAGTATCTTTTGTATTTTTGGATTATAAAGTAAATGATGTATTGTGGCTTGAAATGAAATTAAACCTTTGTAAAACTCTTACTTTTGATATTAATGAAATATATGTTTGGTTTTGTCTATGATTTTTCATGTTTTCGCAAAGTATTCAATTATGGAAATAAGATTAAGATTTTGAGAAACTGTTTCTGGTTATGTTCTTATCCATTGTTATAAACGAAAAATATTTCGCTTTCCTCGTGGTTTTTGTTTTTGCTAGACATTTTGTTTGAAATGAGATTAAAGTTAGAAATTTCATTTATATTATATGTATTTTTGCTTTTGGGTTGAATTGATGAAGTTGTTTGAAGGTTTTTAAGTTGACATATAGTAATATAAGTAGTTTGGGTTATGGGTTCTGTCACATGGGTTTTTGTCGCGGCGAAGCCAAGAGTCGCCACGGCGTAATTCACCTAAAGGAAATTCTGATTTTCTCATGGCGACTTCGTCACGGCGAAGTTATACTTATCGCCAAGGCGTAATTTACTCGAAGGGTCAGTGAGATTTACTCATTTATGTTTGCTGCGACAAAACCACAGTTCACCGCGGCGAAGTTCGCCTTTGCTTCCGAAGGATTTTCTTTCAAATTTTCAAATTCTAAGCCTCCCTCCACGCTCAAGCTTCATGATCCTATATCCGATGTTGAGCTCTGAAAACGGGGTCCAGCAAAAAATCCATGAAGTACAGCTTAATGCAGAAGATAAACCCAGAAGGGACAAATCTATTGCATTGAAGGCTGGTCAGAAGAATTAGAAAATGCAGAAAATATAAACACATCTTTAAAAGCATTAAAGATTGAAGAAATCAAAAATGATGATTTTAGTGAATCTAATCAAGATTTAAATAAAGATGAAGATGAAGATGAACTATCTTTCATTTCAAGAAAAATTAGAAAGATGTGGAAAAAGAAAACAAAGGGAAATAAAGACTCCTCTTTAAAAAATATTAGCAAAGACAATTCAAAGAATGAGAAAAGCTCTATCATCTGCTATGAGTGTAATAAACCAGGACATTACAAGTGTGAATGCCCCTTGCTCAAAAGAAAACAAAAGAAGAGTTAAGGAAACAAAAAAGTCATGGTGGCAACATGGGAAGATCTGGATTCGTCTAAATCTGAATCCAACTCAGAATCATTAGAATAAGCAAACATATGATTGGTAGCTGAAGGTGAAAGCGATGATGAGGTAATCTCTGACTTTAATGATCTTCAGCATGCCTATTTAGAATTGTTAGAAGATTCACATGCTATTCTAAAATATTATAGATTGTTGAAAAAGAAATTTGTTGAAAATTCTAAGAGCACAAAAATCTTAGAAGAAGAAAATGTTTGCCTTAAGAAATAAGTAGACGATATGAAAAAGAAAGTAACTATATATAAATCTGAGGAGATTAATTAGTTAAAACAAAGAATTAATATTCTTTCAACAGATTTATCAAAATTTACAGAGAGTACAAAAAGAATGAATGATATTATTGGTAGTTATAGACATCCAGATGATAAAAGTGGTTTAGGCTTTTCTAGTATAAATATAATTCATAATAGAAATGTTCTTCGTAATAGGAATTTTATTCCTAATAGAAAGAAAAATAAACGTTATTCTTATTATTATTCTAAGAATAATTATAAGACTAACCCCAAAGGACCCAAGAAAATATGAGTACCTAAGAAGGATATAATATACACTGCAGATCTCTTTACTTAGAAGAAGCAAACATCATTAATGGTATTTAGATAGTGGCTACTGGCGACACATGACGGGAAAAAGATCTATATTCCTAGACCTCCAACATAAGTAAGGAGGATTAGTAACTTTTGGAGACAACCAGCAGGGCAAAATAATTGGGATCGGTAAAATTGGTAAAGATTCCTTTTCGTCTATTGAAAATATTCTGCTAGTTGATGGTTTAGAGCATAATCTAATCAATATAAGTCAATTATGTGATTTTAGTTTTGAAGTATCCTTTAATCAAAATTCTTGTTTAGTTAGAGACAAGGACGGGTTTATATTCTTTTCTTCCAAGAGACGAAACAATCTTTATAGAATTAACTTAGATGATTTGAAAAATCAAAATATTTAATGTCTTATATCAAAAGATGATTAAAAACTAATTTAGCACAAAAAGCTAGGTCATGTTAGTTTTAAACACATTTCTAAATTAGTTAGACATTATTTGGTAAGAGGTTTACTAAAGATAAGTTTTAACAAAGATTTTTTTGTGAGAGTTGTCAGAAAGGAAAACAGGTTAAAACATCCTTTTCGTCTAAAAATATTGTAACTTCATCTAGACCTCTAGAGCTGTTACATATAGACTTGTTTGGTCCAACCAGAACAGTAAGTCTTGGTGGAAAGAAGTATGGTC
>JANQBM010342915.1:0-19872 GCA_025594535.1 Erythroxylum domingense
AATATATTATTAACAAGTCATAATGTTAATACATGAATCACAAATATCCATTGGCCTAGGGCACACTACTAACAATGCAACCTCACTATCTCATTCATATATAGGTTTATAAGCCTATCTAATTAATAATCAGGACGAATAGGAAGAAAGTGAGCAGACTTGGTGAACTTATCAACAATCACCCATACAGCATCATGCCTCCTTCAAATGAGAGGAAGTCTAGTGAAAAAATCCATGGTAACGTTATCGCATTTCCATTGAGAAATTTAAATAAGATGTAACAAACCAGATGGAACTTGTTGCTCAACTTTAACTTACTGACATGTCAAACATTTAGATATATAATCCACTATATCACATTTCATTCCTGACCACCAGTAATGCTACTTCAGATCTTGATACATCTTATTTCCACTAGGATGCATCATAATGACAGTATTATAGGCCTCAAATAATAACTTTCTCTTCAATTCATCATTAGCTAGCACACATAATCAATCTTTATAATACAAATCACCATCTAATTTCATAAAAAAAATATGGTTGTTTACTTTCCTAAGTCGTCAAAATAATTTGTTGCAACTTATCATTAACTTTCTGAGCATCACAAATTTCTTGCCTCAAGGTAGGCTTAGCTTTCAATTGAGTTATTAAAGCCTTATTAGATACAAATCTTCTTTCACTCTGCTGCACTGATAATACTACAATAATCTTTCGATTCAAAGCATCAACTATCACATTAGCCTTACCCGGATGGTAATCCACAATGCAGTCATAATCTTTAAATAGTTCCAACCAACATCGTTGTCTCAGATTAAGTTCCTTTTGAGTAAGCAGGTACTTAAAACTTTTATGATCAGTAAAAATCCTACACTTTTCACCATATAAGTAGTGTCACCATATTTTCAAAACAAATACTACGACTGTAAGTTCATGATCATGTATAGGGTAGTTTGGCTAGTGAGGCTTCAACTGCCTAGAGGCATACGCAACCACTTTTTCATCCTACATCAAAGCACAACCCAAACCATTTTTAGAAGCATCACTAAACATAACATATTCCTTACCAGAAGTGGGTTGAGCCAATATAGGAGCTTCATTAAGCATTCTTTTTAGTTGATCAAAACTAGTTTGACATCTAGTAGACCATTCATACTTCACTCCTTTTTGTAGTAGTTTAGTCAAAGGGGATGTTATCACCGAGAATCCCTTCACAAATCAACAATTGTAACCCACCAAACCTAAAAAACTTCTCACTTCTATCATACTCCATGGTGACTTGCAGTTAACAATTGCTTTAATCTTATTGGGATCAACTCTAATCCCTTGACAAGAAACAAAATATCCTAGAAAAGATACCTCCTGAAGCCAAAAATCACACTTACTCAGATGAGCATATAACTACTTTTCCCGTACGGTTTATAACACAACTCGTATATGTTCAACATGATCATGTTTATTCTTGAAATAGACTAGGATATCATCTATAAACACCACTACAAACTGGTCTAAATAGGGCCTAAACACTTTATTCATCATATCCATGAACGCAGCTAGAGCATTAGTTTACTTGAATGGTGTTACCAAGAATTCATAATCCAAATCCTTTACCCGAAGTTGATAGTATCCTAGTCACAGATTTATTTTTGAAAATACTCTTGAATCTTTCAATTTATCAAAGAGATCTTCTATCCTTGGTAACGAATACTTATTCTTCACGGTGACCTTGTTCAATTGCCTATAATCAATGAACATCTTAAGAGTAACATCTTTCTTCTTAATAAACAATATTGGTGCTCCCTAGGGTGAGACACTAGGTCGAATGAACCCCTATTTTAGTTGCTCTTGCCACTGAACCTTTAACTCCTTTAATTTAGTAAGAGCCATCTGTACAGTGCTCTGGATATAGAAGCAGTGCTAGGCATAACTTTAAAAGATAACTCTACTCCCCTTTCAGGAGGGAGTCTAGATAGCTCTTCAAGAGGGAGTCCAGGTAGCTCTTCAGGAAACACATATGGAAATTCACTTACCAGTAAAATATCTTATAATTTAACACTCTCTTTCTTAGAATTAATCACAAAAGCTAGATAAGCTTGACGCCCCTTCCTAAGGAACTTCCGAGTTTCTATAGTAAATACCACATTAGCTAGAGAATCAGCGCGAATGTCAAACATTACTATTTCAGATTCATCAGGTTTGTTTAGCACAACTGTCTTAGCACTACTATGAACCATTGCCTGATGTTTGGATAACCAATCCACACCTAAAATCAAATCAAATTTATAAAAGATGATCTAATCAGATTTGCTACATATTCACTTCGTTGGATCATAGTAAGACAATTTCTATAAGCCTGATTAACTAACACACTATTACCCAGAAGACTAGCTACATGAGTATCATACTCTAACTGATCTACAAGCGTCACTTTATTAGAAAGTTCTTTAACACAAATATAAGAATGAGTGGATCCAGGATCAATCAAAGCATACATTTCAAAATTAAAGAGAAAAATAGTACCTGCAATGACTTTAAGTGCATCCTGATTCTCTCGAGCTTTCAAAACTTAAACTTGAGTTGTAGCAGATGGCAAAGCAGGTCGATCAACAGTTTCTAATATAGTACTTGGATTAGGTTTAATCTGTCTAAATCCTCCACAAACTTTACCGCGTCCTCTATTTCTAGCAGATGCATGAGAAACATCTTTACTAGTTTCTGATGTCTGAGGTTGTCTGATAGGACAATTTTCTATCAAATGCTTAGTGCTACCACATCGATAAAATGTACTCGTAGCTCTACGACAAGCACCCCAATGATGTTTAGAGCAACGAGGGCACTCTGGAGCACCAGAACCTCCACCATTTATAGGCTGCTCCTTGAAGAAGGGAGACAGCACAGTGCACCATCCATTCAGGTGGGCAACTAATTTCATCTAATACCCTCTTCACTTTTTCTAACCAAAATTTTGCCTTTTCAAACACCTCTAAAGTGGTTCCAGTAAATTCCTCGGATTCATACTTCTACAACTGATCAATCGGAGCTTTAGGTGTGGTCATACGATGTAATAACATCATCATGTCTTCGATAGCTTAACCAAAGCCTCGCCCTGAGTTGGAGGTGGAGGAGGTGGCACTTCAGCTTCACCTGGATTGACCACAAAGGGTCCCGATATAGATGGATGAGATCGTATAGGATTATTACTCTTCGCAACCTTATTAATGGCTTTCTGAGATCTTTCCATACTTAAATCTAAAACCAAAACATGGGACAACCAGCATAAAGTCAAACACAATTCTTATATTTGAGTATAAGAAATAATTAAGAACTGATTAAACCAGAATCGCCTAAACCATAATAGATACCAAACGATGTAACACCCATATACTCCCTAGGAGGATATGCAAATGCCACATAAAACAGAATTAAAACAAACCAAACAATCCAAAAACTTCCAGAAACTCAAGCAAACATTCATTTCATATCATTAGATGTTGTTGTAAACAAAACATATCAAACATATTATACTTTTCTAAATACATGCCATAAGTTCCAAATTCATCCTGCATTAAGGTTATTACAAAGTATTCAACAAAAAAGAAAATACGACATGACTTATTAAATTGAGATACAGCTTAAACTTAAACACTAATATACATCTTCTAAAACAAAACACATCCTTCTTTGGCCACTATGGTTGTCCCAGACTTAGATCTTCTTATCTAAACCTACATGGAGGCAAAACTACCATGCTAAACATATAGCTTAGTGGGGAATAACTAAACAAAATATAATTTAATGACTGTTTCTAATAATTGTCTAACATTTACATGCACTGAATTATGCTAGATCACATACAACCTTTAATTTTTCAAATTAAAGAATAATCTAATATTATTTGCATCAGAATAGAATATATATATCATAATAGGATATACTTGCTTCATAACAAAACTTACAAGTATCTGGATAGAATATCATAATAACAAAATAGAACTTTAAATATCAAAATAGAACTTGATTATATAAGAACAAAATTTAGTTATATCAGAACTGAACTTAACTTATATCAGAATTGAACATATATTAGAACACAAAACAAGTTGGCCTGCTAATCTTTTATAGAAGTAGGTAACGAGACCAGAATAGGAGATACTTATGAATGGTATCGCAGAACAGGAGAGACTTATGTCTCAGTAACAAAAGACACCGAAGTGTTAATATCAGGAGACACCAAAGTGTCACAGGAGCAACCGCAAACCCTTCTGGTCATGTCTGATTACCCTCGACTAGGACTTCACAGCCTTAAAACAAACTATTTCAGGTTTCAGAATCACATACAAAAGATGTAGTGCATCTTTATTCAACTTTCCTAAAATTGAACATATATATGCACTTTCAATCAAACTGAACATATCTTATGAGCACAAACATTTGTAATAATGTACGATTAAATGCATTATGTATTTACATATTACATATAATTATACAAATTTCCAATTCATAAATAGCCATAGTCAATTCACATCACATAAACCCTTTGAAACAAATTTGTATTCATAAGGACACATCCATCCTTGAACACACCATACATTTCAACATTAGACACACTATTCACTATCTACACATTCTTTAAGTAATTACCTCAATTAACAGTCCATAACCAAATTAACTTTTAGTTAATTAATCTAACATCACATAGGTTCATTTTAAACCTTAACCAAGTCCAAATACATCATTGTTAAATACCTTATCCTTAATCGGTTCAACCTTAACACAAATTAGAAATTACAATATAAAAGCCCTGCCCACGATCATGGGTACCCTCCCATGATCGTGACAGAAGCCAATGTTTTCGCCCATGATTATGGGGTGAGTGCCATGATCGTGGCCTCCCCTTTTTTGCAATTTTCTAGATTTTGACATCTTTATACCAAAGTTAAAACATCTTCACTAAAGACCATCAATTTCACTTCAATTCTACCTTTAAAACATCTTCTCCAAATACCATCAACTTCACTTCAATTCTACCTTATCTATGCTTCAATCCTTTATCGAATTCATGTCCAAACCCAATTCAAAAGTCATTCATTAGATAACTAACAACTCATTATCTTTCATACATCAAAACCAAAATAGAATATGTCAAACTAGAATTATTTTATGAGCACTAAATTATCGACATCATAATACATATTTCATGCCAATTCAATTGTCATAAAACTTGTATTAAAGCATGCTATCAAGTTTAAAATTCCCTTAACTATTTAACTTTAAATTCCTACTTCAAAGAGCAAAGTGATCTAGCCCTTCATGCAACCTTCACAATTCTAAGAATAAGGTGAAATTAGGATGCTCTTAGCACTAAAAAGACAACAGCATAGAAGATAGAATGAGGTAGCTTTTTAGATGCATTATTTGGTAAAGAGTTTAGAGTGTTAATACACAAAATTGAGATAAAATTCAGAGCAAGGAGAGGGTGACTAATTTGTTAGAGAGTAAGAATGAGGGCTATAGAAACTTCCCTATAAGAGCTTAACACATAAGTTGGTAGGTGTCCTAATTTTGAAAGGGTACATATCACCAACGTATGTATCCCATTTATCCACCATATATGTTACCAAATGTCACAATTTTATTTGGCCATTTTTCACTCACCAATGCTACTAAATGTTATTCAATTATACTACCATTTTTCCTTTATTTACACATGCCAAATTTCCATATACCAATATGTCTTACCACTTAACAATTTTCCTAGTGCAAATGTACATTTTAATACATCAATTTTTTAATGGTAACAATTAATTCCAAGTTACTAAGTATGATCCATTAAACCAAAATTTAAGGCATATGCAATTTACAATCATATCACAATTTTAACACCTATCATATATACTTTCATGAACATCTAACATTCCAATTAGGGTGTAATTTGGGGCCTTACAATGTTTGGTGTTTGCTATAGCCCAAACAAGGAGAAGATTCAAGAAAGGAGAAGTATTTGCAGGGTACATATGTTGTAATTTCATGTTTTTATAATCTGTTTATAAATGCACAAAGATTATAGTTTTTTTTGGGATATCGTGGGGTTGGAATTTTGGTTCCGACACTTCCGCTGCCTTGCCAGGTAAGTGATGCATAAATCCATGGTTTCCTTGCAGTAATTTACTGACGAACATTACTTTCGTCGGTACACCATAACACTTATTTTTGCCACCAACCATTGCCTCTTATTTTTACGATGGTCTTTATTATTTCATCGTTATATTCTATCGATAAATTGCGTGGATAGTTTCCCTCCACCTTTAATGAAAAAAATTTCCATCACAAATTACCATTTTTCTGACAATTTTAACTATAGAAAATCAATTTCCATCACTAATTTACTACGGGATTTTTCTGTTGGCAATTTGTAATTTTCTTGTAGTGATACCTTAAATGTGTTCTATTTACCTAAGCCATAGGCTTCAACATGCTTATCTAGACCATAAATTTTTGTATATCTTTTTTAGGTATGGATATGAGTTAGAACATTGGTATGTCTTAGGCTTTATTACTCCTAAAAAATTAATGTTAATTGAACACACTAGAAAACAAAACCTAACTTGCATAACTAAATTTATAGTAGTGCTGAGTAAGGATCTTATCCATAGAAAGTGTGTGCTTAACTTTTTTAATGAATAATCTAGTGTTTAGGATTGAAGGGGGGTTTGTTGAATTTGATTAACAAAATAGAGTAAAGTTAAACTATTTAAGGTAAATCAAATCAAATAGTACAAAAATGCCAAAATTAATTGAAAGGTTTATAATCTTGTTCGTAGTTTAATGTTAACATTCATATGAATGCGGATAATCAATCGACGTGTTGTTTGGCTATTTTTCTTTGAAACTATTAACTGTAGATTAACAATAAACTCTGTTAATCCCAATTTTTCCTTAGGTTGTATCTAATTAAAACAAGCTCTTTAATTATGTCTAGCTATTAGATAACCTACAATAAGCTCTCTATCTAGTGTGACAATTGTATTAAGTAATAAGAAAATATGTTAATTTAAGAAATAACCATATAAGCTTAGGTCATTTATGCTATATTATCCCTAATTATACTTGACCAATAGTTTACTATAAATGAATAAGACGTACAATTATTACGTATTGTGATATAGATTCTACCAATGACTTCATATATGAATACTCTATTTGGAATATCTAAGACATTCATAGATAAATCCTAAAACAGTAATCATATAATAACATATTCAACTCCAAAAGAGAGTTAAGAACAAAATCACTAGGTTAATAAATGCCCAAACATGTTCATCAGTCTTAATATCACCACTGAACTAAAAAGATGAAGTTTAGGTTCTCATAACTCTTTAGAAGGGAAGAACTTTGCCTCCTTTCAAGTATCTAATGTCTTCATGCCATTTTTGGCTTCTTCAATGCCCTTTTTATACTTAACATTAGGGTTGTGCAATAATAAGTAGTAAGCTACATAAGCTTATAAATGACCGTGTATGTCAATTTTGCTAGAAATTGTGAACATTCACTTTTACAGTGAGCTACATAGCCAATATACATAGTCGTGTAGCTCACTAACATGACCGTGTAAATCCCCATATAATTGTGTAGGTTATAGGGCTGCTTGAAACTTCATCTTCAAGCTCCTACATGCTTCCAGTGATCCTATACATGACCATGTATATTATATACATGGGCTTGTGAACCTTTACAAAGGTTTATAAATTGTAGTGACTCTATTTCTTTCATTCCTTGTCCTATTTTCACCCTAGCTCATTTCCTTTTTACTTATAGTAAGGCAAATAGGATCAAACATTGATTTTGGTTCTTATTCCTCTAACTTATACCTAAAACAAAATATGAACTGAAATAAACATCTTAAGCATAACATAACGTTAATCACTGAGTATTAGGGAGTAAATATATAGTCAATCAAGAACTTATCAAAAATTCTCACCACCAAACAATCTCTCTCTAAGCCTTGTTCTAATTTGTATCTTCATTTGCATATGATCTAAGAGGGACATAGACTAGCACATAGATGTATGTCAGATTATATTTAATCAAGAATTATGTTTTCTCTATCTTTTCTACTTGAAACCTTCTTCAATTCTTGAGAAAGTTCATCCTAAAGTAACATTTTCACAAGTACCTAATAATATAGCATAAAGTGAGTACATTAAGGTAAGTTAAGTATAAAAATATAGAAAAATACTAAAAGAGCATGTGCATTTCATATATGGAACTTATTCTTATAAAAAGTAATATTAGAATTTTTTTTAGAAATTGAAGAAAGCCTTAAAAGCACTATCATTCAATCCCAAGTGGAATTACAAAATCATCAAACCTAAGATTCAATCAATTCACCTTATCTAGTAGAACATTGCTACAATTTAACTTTGAAGCCCCATCTTTGATTTACCTCTCCTGATTTGTTAATTCTATTCCATAATAGGAAGGAAAGCTCATTGACTTTTCTAAGTACAGATTCAGTGAAACTTGCATTCTCCTTTTGTTTTGTTTAAATTTCCTACTATTTCTTTCCATCCAAACCTCAGACACAGCAATATAGAATGCCAGCTTGAGGAATTCTTTATCCCCTTTCTTAATGTTGAGCTGCAAGAGTTGTTTGTTAACTAGCTCTAAGAGTAGCTTAACTCTTTTACATTGTATGCTATTTTGATCTTGTTCCATAGGGTGCATATGAATTGGCATTATTGACACAAATGATCTCTGTTTCTTGTTATTGTAAGCATATAACTCATGTAGAGTCCCTAGGGATGGAGCATTTAATTCTATCTATAGTTGTCAATCAGTCGCTAAGAGTTTGCCAAGTGATGTACGAAAATTTGAAGTAATTTCTAGGAAACTATATTATCTTATGTCAGTTCACTTTTGGTTTGGATTGCATGAACTGTCTTGTTACAAAGCTATTAGTGAACTTTCCTGAGATATGTGTTATCCACATTGTTTTATCTTCACTGTTAAAGTTGGGTCTATAATCAGGTACTGCCTCAACTATCCTATCAAATCCTCTTTGTTTAAATCTTTATTGCTAATTCTCAATTATCGCATCCACTTTAGCTCTAAGTGTCATAATATGCCTTAAGTGAAAAAAATCAAGATGCATGTATAATGGACTCTTAGTAGACCAGTAGTTAAACTAGATGGATGTGTTTTGTTTTATTATCAAGTATGCTTTTTATGTAAATTGCCTTCAACTCTCAATTTGGAAAAATTATGCTAGGTCTAAGAGTCATTGGAGCAACAATTTACTTCCAAAATTTTTTCCCTACAGTTGCTCAATATGATTCCATTGTACCTATAGATTCCCTTTGTCTACTATCTGCTTAAAGATTCTTTTGACAATTAGAACTTTACTAGTGAGTTGTACGATATTAATCCCTAATCCTCCTTACTCCTTTAGGCAATATAGATCTTCCTAAGAGAGTTTAACATTAGAACTTTTATGTCGATCTATATTCCATAAGAAGTTTCTTAACAATTTCCCAATGTCCTTTACCAGTTTCTTAGGTAAAATTAAATGGGAAATCTAGCAGTTGTAAACATTAGAGAGGATAGTATTTATAAGCTGATCTCTGCTTATATGTCTTAAGTCCTTATTGCACTAATTTCTAAGCTTTTTCTCCATTTATTCTAGGAGTGTTTTGTAGTCCTTATAGGAAGGTCTAGAAGTGATGATTGGTACTCTAAGATAATTAAAAGGTGGATTGATCGACTTGGTGTGAGTTATATTTTCCAACTCTTATTTAAGAGGTTCTACATATAGAAATAGACTTCTCCTAAAGTTAACTTTAATCCTTGAAAGGCTGCTGAATTGTTTGATATTGTTAATTATCAGGCTTATTGTGGCTATATCAGCCTTACAAAAGAGCAACAAATCATTAACAAATGTTATGTTAAATAGCTTCAAGTTACTCATTTCTTGTGATACTTGAGCCTATACTTGTACTAATGTTGTGGCCATTAAGTTGAATGAACCTCCATGTAAATTGTAAATAGGTAAGGGGATAGAGAGTGCCCTTGCCTGAGTCCTTTTTTCCCCCTTAAAAGGTGGTATAGCTTCTCCATTCATAAATATACTGAAAGAAGGAGTAATTTTCCACTCTAAATATTTATGTTTTGAACATGATTATGGATTGCTAAATCTATCTTAGGGTTTATTATTGAATTATTTTGCATAAGTTTGACCTTGTTGAATTCAATATATTAATATTTTATGATATTTGTTATGCTTATACTTTATTTGACTTTAGAGATTGAATCAAAGTATTTGTGTTAAATTATGCAATAAGAGTTGGTACCTTAATAGACTAACAAATATCCGGTTAATAACTAATTAAATAGAGATCTTAATTGTGAGTTAATTATCCTTAGTATTGCTTCAAATCCAATTGAGTAGCTAAGAGTAGTTTTGAGAGATTAAGAGGATGCAACTTAATTTTTATCTATTTCAATTAGGATTACTTAATTTAATCTCGAGAGAGGGTAATCAAAACCTTTAGATATCTAGGATCAAGTATAGTTAAATTCAGAAGGTGAAAGGAAAACAAAACAAGGATAGAATAATCCCTAATTTTTAAACATTAGTAACTTCAATTTCATTTTTATCTTTTATTTGTTTAATTATTAAGTTTTTTTGGTTTATTTTGATTTTCAATTAATTCAATCTTTTGTCACTTTAGAAAAACTGTGATTTAAATTCTTAGGTGACTATATTTAGTCCTCATGGGAATGATATCCTTTATACTACGAATTACAATCTATATACTTACAATATGAAAGTTTTCTATATAAAACTATCACCATATACCTCTTGATTTGTCTCCTTTAGAATTATGGTTAAGTGGATAGCTTGTGACCTTGTTTTATAAGATTAAGTCTCAATTAAATTAGGGTTGGAAATCACAATTATTTTCATAATTTTTGGATGAACTTTAATTTGCTTATCTTACTATCCTTAATTTTAGTCTCCAAAAGGACATTGATGTAGGCTTTATTGAATTTAAGTAATCCTTTACTACAAGTTGATTAGGAATGTTTTGCCCCCTTACATTCCAAGCTACTATGGCCATTGTTTAGAGTTAGGAGGTTAACTTCTCTTTTTCCTCTTAGATCTTTTAGTGACTTGCGTGAACTCAACAGTTGTTTCCATTTCTTCTTATATATGTTCCTTTAGGGATTTTTTCTTCATCTTTGTTGTCACTAATTCCTCCTTAAGAGTTAATCTTTCCCTTATCTTCTTTATGATTGTCCATATTAGGACTGGGGATCAATGATTTAGGAACTATTTCACATTCATCTGTTTCTCTTACTTTTGCAGCTCATTTTCAACTGTTGGTTCTTCTTTTTGATCTATATTTACTTCTATGGTTAATTGATGTCTTTCAATATCCTTGGAAGTTTTCTTTATTGGTCTCCATTTAGTTTTAGTATTTGCATTAGGCTTCCATTGATAAGATACTTCTACTGTTGATTCAATAATGTTTCCTATTCATCTAGTCTTTGTAACTCTAATCCTTTATACTTCTATTGTGTTATTATCTAGGCACAAAGGTTTTCCAATGGAGCTTGCCAAATAGCTAAGCCTTATCATGCTCCAATATTATAATAGGATGTTTTGAAATTTATCTGGACAGAAACTTGTTTGATTTTGCTTGTATCAAGTTCCATTCTAGGATAATATTCAACAACGAAATGCAAAATTTATAGGCAAAATTCAACTAATTTAGAATATCAGTTAAAAGAATTTTATAATTAAGATTATAATAAGCTTAAAAAAATTGTTAGCATTCATTAAACTCATCCCCACACTTAAACTTGTACATGTCCTCAATGTACATAATATAAGCATTTAAAAATAAGTGAGAGGGTAAAGTTAGTACTTTCTTAAACAAGAAAATTTTTAAATTTCTAATCCATCCGATAAAAACACAAAATAAAATAAAAATAATAAGAATGAAAATAACTAAGAAAAATGAAAATAAAATCGATCCTAATTCATGGATTGCCTCCCACACAATGCTTTTTTAACAACTTTAGCTCAACATATCCTACACGATGACCTCATCCTAGGTCTATGATAAGTGGCTTGCTTCCACCTATTTCTCCACATGGGAGTTTTGTAGCCTATAAGTAAGCCACGTATTGTAAGATAATAATAAGAACATAATTTATCAAGTTAATAAATCCTAGTAACAACATTAATGCTCTTTATAATGACAAACTATTATTAAAATAAGGGATAATGAAACTCCCTAAACCATCCATATTCAAGGTGACTACTAATGACTCAACAGTAGTTTCCTTGTATGGTTCCTCAACCAGTTCTTCTTCAACCACCTTTGTCCACTCTTCTTCTTCTTTTTCTTTATATATAAAGGTTTCTAGCTCGTCTTCTTCAATTACCTTCTTCCACTCCTCTACTTTCCCTTATTGGATGGAGGCTTCTTCGAGAAGCTCTTCTTATAATGTATTTTCATCTATGAAGCCAACCATCATCTTTTTTTACTCTACTGCATTAATAGGTTCAAATAGTATTATGCATTATGCTCAAGATATTCAGGTAAAGTAACTCTTTCTTTGAATTCGCGTCGACTAGCTTTAAGTTCGATAAGGTATTCCATTATTTTATTTGTAATGTTTCCTTTTTCTTCTTATTTTTCTTCTTCTGGGAGCTCATTTCCATTCTTAAGGGTGAATGTCATTCCATAATCCTTAGCATCTATTTCTGTAGGATTATGCACACTCACTTGGATCTCATTAGACAATATATCTACTAGTTGGTCCATCTAATTCATCAAATTTTATATTGGAGCCTCTATTTCCTAATGCCTCATGATTGATTCTTGAATGAAATTGACCATCATATCTTCTAGAGTTGGGTCATTAACTGGAAGTGCTTGGTATTGTAAATAGACAGATGGAGTGTCATCATTTCATCCATAGGCGTAAGAGTCACTTTACTCTAAATTGTAGTTGTTCTCATATACTGCACCATAAAGTTGAATATACATGGTAGGTCACTCCCATATATAAGTTGGTGTTTGAAATTCATGATTGTAATGATAACTCCCACCAATGTCATGTGACAGTTTGGATATCAATTAAGATTTTGAAAACATATGAGAACATCTCTCTCCTATATGGTGATATTAGAGATTATGACGATATATTTTGGCTCTCGTAAAAGTATTGTCTATTCCATCATTCCATTGTGAGTTATGGCTATGATAATGAATTTTAAATCCTACAATAACCCATAAACTCAATATCAAGTAGATAATTTCAAAAGGTAATTAAAAGAATAAGCCAAAAATGTTTTACAATAC
Organism: Erythroxylum domingense; assembly: GCA_025594535.1. Taxonomy (NCBI): domain Eukaryota; kingdom Viridiplantae; phylum Streptophyta; class Magnoliopsida; order Malpighiales; family Erythroxylaceae; genus Erythroxylum; species Erythroxylum domingense. The sequence goes on from JANQBM010342915.1 coordinate 13,374, forward strand.
AATAAAAAATAAAAAAACATAATTAAAATAAAAGAAAAATATAAGCAAAAATAAAACAGAATAAAATAAGATGAAAATAAAGAAAAATGACTAGAAAAATAAAATAGAGGTTTTCCTAATATCATTATCCCTAATAACGATGTCAAAAACTTGATTGACATTTTATGAGTAGTCAATAATGTAATAACCATAAGTGTATGGTCTAGCTATAGCTAGTGTCGATAAGTACGGGTCAATCCCATCAAGACAATAATCAGTAGTAATTACCTTTTTCCTATTATCTAGCCTACAAATTGATTTTTGATTTTAATAAAAAAAATAAAAACTAAAGCAAGTAAAATAAAATAGGCAACAATATTGAAAAAAGCATTAAGAATTCACTTAGAAAATTACCGATATCAATAATTAGTATCTAGGTTTTGAATCTCCCTAAACCCTTAACAGATTGATATTTTATTACTTAACTATTTTATTGATTTATTGTATCGTGAAGATTGCTATGGAATGTTAATAGCTAACCTTGAGTCTACTAACAACTAAACCTAAGGTTTTCAACCGAATTAATTAGATTAAAGTTTATAAGACTAATTTACAGATTTGTGAATCCCTTTATTGGTTTGACATTAATCTGTAAGATCTATGTCATCCTATCTTTAAGGTTACAATTAACTCCTTCCAATTATGATAGCTCTATTCATCAATAGGATTTCTCAATCTCTATCTAAGAATCCAAATTATGATCTAATATTCATGGGTCTATTAAAACATAGATGAAACACGTAATCAAATCACAATATAACAATTAATCCAATTACATTAATAAAAGAAACAAAATCATATCAAAGTATTAATATAGGATTCATCTAGCCCAAATACTAACAATATGTTTAGTTACACATTATCAAACCCAAAATCAAACATATACATTATCAAACACAAAATCAAACATACACTGAAAGAAAAATGAATTGAAAATAATGGGTTCATAATTCTATACCTCCCAGATTATCTTCTATCAAATATTCTTGTGATGTAGATATTTGATCTTATATTATGATGGATCTTTTCGATGAATTCCTCGTGTTTTTTGTTTCTCTAGATTGAAATCGCCCCTTAAGAAAGAGTTCTATGTCTAGAATCACCTGCTGAAGTCTGCTCCCTTGATTTAAGGCCAAGCACATCTTTTTATATTGAAATTTAGGGTTTTAAAGAGATGCATGGACTAATGCACAGTCGTGCATTAGATTGCGCATAACTAAAATTCCCAAAAATCATGAATCTGCACAGTTTGATACACAACCGTGCATCACTTCTGTGCTTCAAATCTTCATTTTGTTCACGTTTTCATCCAAATTCTTTTCTTTTAAATCTATGAAGGAAATTATACTCTATATACACACTTGGACCAAATTAAGTACCAAATATACATTAAAAGTATATTTATCAAGCAAACATACAACAAATTTAGGGTAAAAATATAATCAATTATTCATCTGTCAAAATGAACTTAGAGAGAATTAAGGACCAATTATGTAACAAAACTATAAAATATTAAGTAAAACATGTTAAATATGGGTATATAATTATAGTCAAATATGCATTTATCAAACATCCCCACGTTTATAGCCAAATATGCATTTATCATATGTCAACATCATTAGTAATCAAGTCAATAACCTTTTTTAAATAAAAATCACAAATCTTTACCCTTACTAAGCTTTCACTCAATGCACTCAAATGTTCAGGGTGAAAAGTATAAGAATTCTCAAATCAATGCATAGTCAAACTCTTAACCTTATGCTTGAAATATTATTATATCTCTACCACTTATAAGTAAACTAGAAATAAAAATCAAAAGATCTTTATAAAGGTTTAATGAAGTTTAGGTAAGGTATGATTGGGATAATATAAAGGTTGGTAAAATTTAAATAAATTTATAATAGAAAAGATTACCAGAAACTTGTTCTTTCACAACATAGTTCCTTCATAATATAAATCCACTGGAATGATGCTTCAATACTTATTTTTTCCATTTTTTCAATCAATATAATTATATTAATTATATACCACAATTAAAGAAATAATGGACCATTTTAATTCCAAATTTCAAATAATCCAGTAATTGTAAATACTTTCAGGGTTCAACACAGTAAAAAAGCTTCAAAGAAACATGGGATAAAAGTTAATAGTTTGGGTTACAATCAATGAAGAAGACAAACTTTAAATTTGGTTGCTTATAAGGGATAAAATATGGTAGGGTAATTATCAAAGAAATAGATTTAAAATTTTGTTGAATCTAAGTGCCTTTATCACTTTAATGCTTCTAATTTAACAATTATGTTCTGAATATGTATGATAAAAGCATAATAATACATATGAAAGAATAAAAGACCTTAAAAATTTATGTATTTTTACTCTTAGATTCAAAAGCTCACGAAAAAGAATATGAATTTATGTTTGTAAATAATATGTAATTTTCATTTAAAATTTACTATCTCAATGACTATTAAAAATATGACTTATAAAAGGACGTTTATTCTAACTATCTTCCTTTTGCGTACTAATTAAAATCAATAATCAATAATACAATAAATTATTTATGGAAAATTTTTGTCTAATTTAATATATCAATTAATAAAATAAGTAACAGAGATTATAATAAGCTTTTAAAAGTTAGTATCCCCTTGTAGTATGCTTTATCAAATCTATGATGCTGTCCTCTTGAGTCCCTTTTTTCCTCATCTTCCCTCGACCAGTCATTTTTGTTCCCTACTTCCCATCATCACACACATTCTATTCATAAACCTTTAAACACCTAATGGAGCCTAAAAAACACAAGACCCAACCTTAACCTAAACCTATAACCTAAGAACCTTCATCCTGTCTCCTTAACAACAACACAAAAACCTGAACCTATAACCCATGAACCTTCTTCCTTTCTCCTTAACAACAAAATAGACTTCCCTACATTGAACTAGAATAATTAGCCTCCTAAAGGTAAATGGAGATCAATGGTAGGAGACTCAGGAAGCCTGGGTAAACTAAGTTTTGTAGAATCAAAAAACGAAAAACTGATTTGAGCCTATTGGAGGTGTTACAACAAGGTACCAACAAATGGAGCTTCTCCCTGGTGGGTTTCTTTTTGGAAAAGAGACTGGCATTTTTATTAATTCAAAAATCGGCTCATATAAATTGGAAGAATAGAGGGCTAGAGAACACTATGATGAAAGAGGATAAGTTATTCATTTTCAAATTCAGTTCAGAAGATAGTGATCAGAAGGTCTTGATGTAGGGCCTTGGCATATGATAGGTCACCCAATCCTCCTCAAAAAATGGCAGCTTAGAGTCTCCTTAGATAGAATTAAGTTAGAATGTATACCTTTATGGGTTAAAATCCATAAAGCCCCATTAGAATACTAGTCTGCTAATAGGTTAAGTTATATTGCAAGTAAAATAGCAAGACCACTAAGATTGGATCAAAGCACAACCTTAATGAAAAGAATTGGTTTTGCAAAGGCCTGTTTAGATGTAGATATAAGGAAAAAAAAACTCCTTAACAAGTGTAGGATCATAAGGTTTAAAGAGAATAGAGAGTTGGAGGAAGATATAATAGGGATTACATATATGTGGAGACCTAAGGCTAAGGAGGATAAACAAGTGTGGATGAAAAAAGAAATATAATAAGGGAATGTAAATGTGAAAGTAATTATAGAAATAAGGGAGTGTAGTTTGACTAAAAAATGGGAAATAAAAATGACAAGTAGGAACAAGCTACGACTATGAAGGAAAATCTGATAGAAAAAATACAATGTGATGAAGAATTAACAAAACAAGTTAGGAATGTAGATGAATTGGTAGTACAAGAAAGGAATATGGAAGAGCAAACAGATCAGGAAAGGATTGTGGAAGAAACAAGAGATATAATCAATGGTAAATAGGTGAATAAGAAGCTTGATATGGGAATAAAAATAGAAGTAGAAGGTACTCTAGTGAGGGAAAGAAGTGAAGCATCAGACACAAGATAAGAAATAGAAGATTTTATCTATAGGATGGAATAAAAGAACTAGAAGAAATAAATTAGTGAAGAAGAATAAGGGATGAAATTAGTGATAGTGGTAGATTGCATAGTGGGTAGTTTAGAATATATTTAGTTGTTAAATTAAATAATTAGTGCATGTTTAGGTTAGGATTGTGTTATTTAGTTATACATTTGTGTTTTGAGTGTTTTATAGGTTAGGGCATGCCACTGAGCTTAAAATTTTTGTATTTGAGGTGCCTTGAAGTGTTTATTAGTGTTTTAGATCAAATAGCTAAGAACAGAGAGGATTCGGAGGAAACCTGGAGCAAAGCCTAGGCCTAAGATCGTGGCCTTTGGCCCTGATCATGACAGAACCGTTGAGGCTTCACCACGATCATGACAAAGAGCCAAAATATAAGGCCATGATAGTGGCATGCGTGAAAGAAGACATGGACAATTTTCTAGACTTATGTTTTCAAAGGACTTTTTGGACATTTTAGGCATAGAAAAATCCTAAGATTTACCCTAAATGGAAAATAATATATAAAGCAAGAGAAATGATCTAGAAAACAGCTCCCACATCTGCCACTTTGAGAAAGATCCAAGGAGAGAGGAAGAAGAAGAGAGAAGGAGGAGAAAGGAAGAAGGAGAAGAAGGGGCTATTGTGTTACCATCTTCCTGATCGATTCTGACCCTTCTAAATAACTTTCATTTCATTTTTATTGTTCTTTCCTTTGAATGTATAAGATGGATTTGATAGTGGTGGATTCAGGTTTGATAATGATGTTCTAAACTTCTTTAGGGATTTGTTCTTGAATCAATGTTCATGTGATTTCTTTTGATGTTATTACTTTAGGTGTTGTGGCTCTTTATTATATTTTCATACTTTGGTAACAAATCGAGAAAGTGAAACAATAAAAGAATGATTAAGCTGAGTAATGATAGTTAAACAATCTAATAGATCACGCAAATAATAAAATCGGGAATTTAAATAAAGAGAGATCTCATGTGAGGACTCGGTTGTCTATTAGAGGGCTTAAGTTTTGATTGGAATTGTGGTTTCTTTGTTAATTGAAAGAGTTCAAATTCTATAATTCAATTAAGGGTTATGATTTAGGGTTTAATGATTATAACTCGATAGGGAGTAATCCACCCTTCAAAAGTCTAGGATTGATATTGTATTAACTCAAAAGTAATCATATTAGCATTTGATGATAGGATAAATTCCCCGTCTCATATTCGAATATTATTCCATGTGTGATTTTCATTGTTAATTTTGGAGATGCTCATTTTGACTCTTTATGTGTTAATTTTAAATTTTAATTCCAATCAATAATCTTCACGTGTTTACTTCTCTATTCAGTTTTTATTTTCTTTTTAATAGTTCTTTAGGCCTTAGATAAATTAGAATTAGATTAGTTCAAGAGCTCCTCGAGGGATCGACACCACACATACTATACGCATGACTTATATGCTTATAGTATTTTAAGGGTTTTAAATATATTAAAACTTGTCTCAACAAGTTTTTGATGTCGTTGCTAGGGAATTAGTATAATTAATTTAATTCTTTTAGTTTATGGAATTTTCACCATCTTTTGTGATTGTGTTATCCAATCATAAGAAATTAATTAAAAACAAAAAAATGGAAAGAAGTAAGAGAAGGAAGTTTAGGTGCAAAGTAGAAAACACATTATAGGGAGCAAAGGACCTTTACGAACTTCAATGAGGCACAATTTGGTCAAGAAAGTCAACATCCTTATTTGAGCACGTACAATCTAGGTTAGCAGAACTACCTAGATTTCTGCTGGTCTAATTATGTAAGGACTTATATAGGGCATCAAGACCTATTAGGATTTCAATAAGAAAAGTCTAGTTCATGAGATTCTAAATTGGAACATATCATGGATAAGCTTATAAACATGGAAGAGGCCCAGAAGAGGCTAGAAAAGAATTTTGAGCAAGTAACAAAAGACCATGCCTCTTCTATTCACAGCATAGAGCTTCAAATGAGACAACTTTCCTGTGAATTTTGTAAAAGGAATGTGGAAAACTGTCTAAGAAATATTAAAGTGTAGGGCATAACTTAATATTTTAACGAGGGATTTAATTTTTTTGTGTGCATATAATTTGATTATGAGTGCATAAATTGCATACTTATTTATATGGTTGATATATATATTGGATGTATGCTAAATTGTATGTTTTATATGTGTGATATTTTACATGCAATTTGTGCTTGATGAGACAAAAAAAATTAAATCCCTCGTTAAAATATTAAGTACACGTTAAGAACGTGATTGTTGCCTTCTATTGTTATAAGAATAAACCAGAGTTTTGTTTAAAGTTGGCTTGTTGAGCAAACTCAAGGCTGCTTTAACCCGAACATGTTTACTCTTATGACAGCAGGTTCTACTTAACTAAATTTGTGTGATTTGGATGAGCAAACTCATGATCACATGAATTTAGAGGCAAGGTTAGGAA
>JANQBM010343331.1:6857-21536 GCA_025594535.1 Erythroxylum domingense
TTTTTATCAGTATATAAGGATATAAACCCCTATGGATGAAAGAGGATCAGTGGACACTTGCCTCTTTGTGTAAAAACATAGGTTTAGAGTCTTAGGAGAGGTAAAGAATTAAGTTTTTTCATTCACAATTAGGTAAAGTGCATACCAACGTCGAATTTTCCAAATTCGGGCAAAGAAGAGGAGAAGTTTGTTTCATTTAGTTTTCTTTCATTTTTCTCTCCTAGCATTTTTATGATGGATTATTTGATTGTTGGGGATGTTATTGACATCATGAGTTGCTAATTTAGTTGTAGAGATTACTTTTAAACTTCCTGTTGAACTCCTATTTTGTTGAGTTGAATAAATGATGTTTTTGATGAATTATGTACTTATACCTTGCAATATATTGAGACTTTGAGTTGGGTAATTTTTGTGGGGTAGTACAATGAGAATTGGCACTTTATAGACCTACATTAATCAACTTAATTGATTAGTTAGAGAGATATCTTGACTAATTAGTTGATCACCCATAGGATAACTTCATAATTAGTTGAATTTGTTGATTGATTTTGTAGATTGGGAGAATGCTTAATCATCTCCATTTAATTTTTCTAGGGACAATTAATTACACCTTGAGAGAGGGTAGTTAATGCATTAGGAAATCTTAGGTGAGGTACAATTCAATTAACAAAATAGGAGGGAGATAAGATAAGGAAAAAGTGATCTCTAATTGTTAAAATCTTGAATTCCAAGTTTCTGCATTTCTGCATTATCATTTGCGCATTATTAGTTGTTTAATTTAATTTAATTTTCCATTTTAGTTCCATAAAAATTATAGTTATTAAACAAATATCAGTCTGAATTAAATGGTGCCTAAGCATAATCTTTGTGGGATTGATATCCACTTTTCACTACAAGTCACGACCTGTATACTTATGGTTTTGAGCGTAAAACTAGCAGTCTGCTTCACAATCAACAAGTTTTTATTGTCGTTGCTAGGGATTGTTTGTTTAGCATCTTGTTTAGTTTAGGTTACTTTGATTTAAAAGTTTTTGACACTATTCCTTATGAGTGCATGAACACAAGGAGCCCGTGAAGATTGACTGAATTTAGTAACAAAGAGTTATCTGATATCAAAAGTCGCGAATGAGAGTTGAGACGAACAAAGTGCCAAGACATTATACAAAGAAATATGGCAAAAGAATGATAACAAAGAGGAGCTGAAAGGACATTGATGGAATTTATAAGGCCAGGTTTCAATCCCCAAGGAGTTACAAAGCCAGTGATTCAAGCTAATAATTTCGAGATCAAGTCAGCATTTCTTATCGTCCTTCAGAGTAATGTACAATTTTATAGGTTGTCCAACGAAGATCCCAACACCTATATTGTAAATTTTTTGGAGATTTGTGACACCATCTGGTTTAATGGATTATTTGATGATGTCGTGAAGTTGTGGTTGTTTTCTTTCACTTTGAGAGATTAGGCAAAAGCATGGTATAACTCGTTCAGTTTAGGGCAGATCACTACTTGCGAACAACTGGCCTAAACATTCCTCGCTAAATACATCCTGTTGACCAAGACAATAAGGATCATAAAGGAAATCATACATTTTCAACAGAGTAATGGGGAGTCTTTATATGAAGCCTGGGAGAGGTTAAAAGAATTACACAGAAACTATCCCCACCATAACCTTCAAAGGGAGTTCCTGTTATAGACATTCTATAATTGTGTAAACCAAAGCATAAGAGGAACTATAGATTTAGCTGCTGGAGGTTCTTTGATGAGAAATACTATTGATGCAGCTCATGACCTTTTGTAAGAATTGGTGAGCAATAGTTATATATGGTTAAGTGAGAGGAGTAGACAGGGGCAAAAGGAGTAAAAAGGTATAATCCCGATTTACTCCATTACAGCTTTACATGAACAAATCACAACCCTTACTAAGCAGTTGAGCAACATGTGAGGATCATCTTCATCTACGGCTAAAGTTATGCAATTACAGTGTGAGTTATATAGGCAAAACAACCATGGCTTAACTGAATGTTTCTTGTTTTGAGCTAGTGGTACAGAACAGGTAAATTACTTGGTCTAGCTGCAAAAAGGTAATAATCCTTACTCTAACACTTACAATCTGGGGTGGAAAAACCACCCAAATTTTTCTTAGAGTACTAATAATACAAGTGGCCAAGTAAGACCATAAGGACCTCCTGGATTTCAGCAAGATTGACTTAGATCTATGGATAGCAAAATGGACAAGTTGATGGATGTTTTAGGGTCTAAACTGGTAACTCAAGAAGATAACTAAAAGAGGATATTTTTGAGCTAGGAGGAAATGTAAAAGAGTATGGAGGTAAAGTTTGATTAGATTGTAAAGAACCATACCTCATCCATCCACAATTTTTAGGTTCAGGTAGGTCAAATTGCTAATGTTTTATAAACTAGAAGCGCATGTAGTCTACCAAGTAATACTAAGGTTAACCCAAAGGAACAACACAAGGCTCTTATACTTTGAAGTGGTAAGCTGATGGAGGAACCAAGTGTGCAAAAGGATAGCCAAGAAAAATGAAAAGGCAAGGAGACAGAAGAAGAGAAAGAAGAATAAAGTCCCTATATACCATCACCACCCTACAAGCCTAAACTTTCATATCCACAAAGGGTGAGACAGCATCAGGTGGACACTCAGTTTTCCAAGTTTTTGGAGAAACTAAAGAAGTTACATATTAACTTGTCATTGGTGGAAGCCTTCGAGTGCATGCCCAAGTATGCAAAGTTTCTTAAAGACATACTCACACACAAACGCACTTGGGAGGAGAATCATATGATAACTTTGATGGAAAATTGTAGTTAGAACATATCAAGCCAAATGCCTTCAAAACTACCTGATCTATGGAGTTTTACTATTCCATGTGTTGTTAGTGACTTTAAATTTTCTAAATGCTTATACGATTTAGGTAAAAATATTAACTTGATGTCTATGTCTGTTTTTAGGAAATTAGGACTAGGAGAGGTTAAGCCAACATCTATGCTAATTCAGCTTGCGGATCAATCCATCAAGAGGCCATTTGGAGTTGTAGAAGATGTATTGGTAAAACTGGACAAATTTATTATTCCTGTTGATTTTGTTGTGATGAATTTTGAAGCTGATAGAAATTATCCTCTGACTTTAACTAAGCCCTTTATGAATACTGGTAGGGCATTAGTTGATATGCATGAAGGAAAACTTATGTTGAGAATTGGTGATGAGCAAGTTAAATTTAATATGTCAAAATATTTGAAGAAACCGATGGATGGTATTGTATATATGAAAATTGATACTATATATATGAAAATTGATGTTATGGATGAGTGTGTGAAGGAGGTTAAAGAGGAATTTGATTAAGTTAATGAAATGCACAGGGATGAGAGTCTAAAAGAAGAGGAATTATATGAGGAAGTTGATCTAGAGAAGCTGGAGAGAACAAATACACCCACACTACCTTCCATTGGTAAGCCCCCACTTTAGAGCTCAAACCCTTACCTTTCTATTTGAGATACACCTTCTTAGGTAAGAACCATACTCTACCCATTACTATTTCCAGCCAATTGGATTGTGAGCAAGAAGAGAAATTGGTGGAGATCATTAAGGAGAGAATGATAGCTATGGGGTGGTAAATTTCTGATATTAGGGGGATTAGCCCCAATGTGGTGATGCATAGGATTAACTTAGAAGAAGGATGTAAAATTGTGAGGGAAAGACAAAGAAGGTTAAACCCAAATATGTAAGAGGTTGTGCAGAAGGAGGTAGTGAAGCTTTTAGATATGGGGATTATTTACCCCATTTTAGATAGTGACTGGGTGAGTCCAATACAGTGTGTGCCTAGGAAGGGTGGCATGTGATAGAGAATGAACATGGTGAAAAGATTTCTACTAGGACCATCTCAAGTTGGCGAGTGTGTGTTAATTATAGGAAGCTAAATTTGGACACTAAGAAAGATCATTTCCCTTTACCTTTTGTGGACCAAATGATTGAGAGGGTGGCTGGTCATTCTTTTTATTGCTTTCTTAATGGATATTCAAGGTACAATTAAGTGTTTATATACCTGGAAGACTAAGAGAAGACCACAATCACTTATCCTTATGGGACTTTTGACAATAGGAGGATGTATTTTGGTTTATCCAATGCACCTGCTACATTCCAAAGGTGCATGATGGCTATATTTGAGAACATGAATGAAAACTTTATGAAGGTATTTATGGATGACTTCTCTATCTTTGGAGATTCTTTGGATCATTGCTTGCTTAATTTAGACAGAGTGCTTCAAATATATGAGGAGTCTCATCTAGTCTTAAACTGGGAGAAGTGTCATTTCATGGTCCAAGAGGGAATTGTTTTAGGCCATAAGATATCATAAAAGTGGATTGAAGTGGATCATGCTAAGGCTGAAGTGATTGAAAAGCTACCACCTCCCACCAACATCAAGGGTATATGAGCATTCCTTAGTCATGCAGAGTTCGATAGATGGTTCATTAAGGACTTTTCTCTTATTGCTAGACCCTTTACTCATTTATTAACTAAAGATGTGCCTTTTGTGTTTTGATGATGAATGTTTAGATTCTTTTAAAAGGTTAAAGAAGGCACTTACAACAGTACCCATTTTGACGTAAGCAGATTGGTCTCTTCCCTTTGAGATTATGTGTGATGCAAGTGACCAAGTTACTAGTTGTGTACTTAGCCAATGAAAGGAGAAGAGGTTGCATGCCATTTACTACGCAAGCAAGACTTTGATGGGAGCATAACTGAACTGCACCACTGTTGAAAAGGAATTGCTTACAGTGTTATTTGCATGTGAAAATTTTCATTTTTATCTCTTGGGCTTACAAGTTATTGTTTTTATAGACCATACAGTGTTACGTTATCTTTTTACTAAGAAACATGCCAAGGCTAGGCTCATCCGGTGGGTGCTCCTGCTTCAAGAGTTCAACATTAAGATTAAAGGCAAAAAGGGAGCAAAAAATGTTGTAACAGACCACCTATCATGTATTGAATGGGGACATCATAAAGAAGAAGCGGAAATTGAGGAGAGCTTTCCTGATGAGGCTTTAATGATGGTAGGGAATCATTTTCGTCCTTAGTTTGCAGATATTGCAAACTATGTATCAGATGGTATTCTTCCTTCTAATATTTCATTTTAACAAAGGAAGCACTTTTTATTTCAATCTGCTTGTATTTTTTGGGATGAACCTATACTTTATAAGATATGTACTAACAGTGTGATTCGCAGGTGTATCCCTAAAGATGAAATTCCTAAAATTTTGATGCTATGTCATAGCTCACTTTATGCAGTGCATTATGGAGCAAACAAGAATGCTGCTTGGATCTTAAAGTGTGGATTTTATTGGCCAAATTGTTCAAAGATGCTTGAGATTTTGTGCTAAAGTGTGATAGATGTCAAAGAGTGGGCAACATATCGAAGAGGGATGAGATGCAGCTTTTAAACGTAATGGATGTAGCATCCCACTACCATAGAGTATATATCACAAAATATCCAAAGGACATTTGGGAATATACCCTGTGAAAGTGGCATGTTAGAGCAGTCACATTCTCTTAATAAGGCATCATATATAAAAAACGAATACTCAAAATATCAACTCTTCATTCCATTTGTAAAACATAGTTATAGTGTAGCATTACACCTCATAATTCATATATGCAGTATCACAAATATCTAAGAGCATACTGCTCTTTTACAAAATATTCTACATGGAATGAGAAACTAAACATAAAAATTTGATCTAAACTCTACGGTCTCAGCTGACAGACCTTTAAGCCATTTCTTGAGTTCAAAAATGCAATACTAGATTTTTTCTAGAGTGTCTTAGCAGCTAGGTCTCCTTTCTCATACCTAAAAATCAATGTTGCAATTTTGATGAGTTTTTTGAACTTAGTGAGTGAACCATCATCGATGTCCTCACTCACATGAAACACAGAACAATTCATAAATCCAATTTTGCAATCAAATTACATCATAAATACCGAATATCACATCAATGTACATGCAATTTCATTTCAGAACAATCCAAACATTCATATAATACATATCAATTTCTACATGCAATGTACATGAGACTCCACTTTCAATTTTACTTTGTTGTGACCGAGCACCTTTCTAATTGTCCCATATCCATTGTGGTTACTGGGCTCATCGATAACTTTCTCGTATCCAATGTGTATACTGGGCTCATTTTAATACTGAGCCTATGGCTCTTTATACATGTTTATGAGCTTTAAGCTCTTTTTCACTAGCCACTCTGGTCATAACTTCCTTTATCTGTTCATGCATTTCAATATTATGCATTAATTCACAGAATATTCTATTAATAACATTTATTCATAATTCACAGTTAGTTTCACATGTTCATCGGACCTATGTCTTACATTCAACAATTTTTGTTGAGTACACATATTTCTTTCAGATTCACATTCAATAAAGCACTTCCAATATGATCTCAGTTATCAAACTACTCATCAATGTCTAGAATTATCACATTCACATAATTATCAGTTTAATAACCAGGCCACGATCATGCTCTTCCTTTTTTCCTTCATTTCTTTATCAATTCCACATACTTAGAAAAATCATTAACAGTTCATGTTTTCCAGCATTCATGTTCTCTTATGAAACTGCATTTTATATTAATCTAACTACTATGTTAGTTGCATTAAATCTTACAAAAATCTACTCAATTGGTTCAATATCATTCACTTTATACCATTACATCCTATATCCAACACATCATCTACATATTTTATCATTTATACTTCATTTCCTCTTCATTTTTACCTTAATTTCATCTCAATATCATCTATAAAACAATCCATAAACTATGGTTTATCATTTATATAAAAACAGAACATCAAACATGTTCATACATTTATCAAAGCTTTTCTACACTTTTATACACCTTTTACACTATCAATCCATCTCAAAAACATCCCTATAACAATTATAAATTATTACTCATCATATACACAAAAACAAAACATGAATATACCCATTTCTTCATCCACGTTTCAGGATATATTCAAATTCTTTAACCCGTCAATCTATCCCTAATAATCACCATAAATACTTTTATTAAATAAACTATAAAGATTCTTAATATACTTGTTTTAGCTCAAAACTCTTCTTAATCATCAAGTAAACCTAGCTCCAAGCATACACGATCTTCATAAATTTAAGGTAGAAAATACTGGGTTTTTGTAATATCCCGTTTTCTATACTGAGGTTTAGGACATAGGGTCCTAAACCACTATATATGAAAAATGAAATAATAATGAGAGATTATGAAATACATTACATTTACATGCATATCACTAGCATAAGCATACACACACGTGAATATTGATTTTTATACAAATTGCAAATACTGTACATGCACTCAATTGACATATTCTAGGGTATGAATGATTTAAAATAGCTATGAAATGAATTATGAATTATTATGTCGTGAATTCTTATTTGGTGATTTATAATTATTAATTCAGAATTTTAGGTGAAAATTGAGAGATTTATGAAATTATATGTATTTTTGGACTAGGAAAAATGTCAAATGGCAAGGCAAAATGATAAATGGTAGTAGAAATAAGTGATATACGGCAATAAAAATAATTGACAAGTGGCATTAGGATTAATTGTCCAGTGGTATAGAAAATTCGATGATAAATAGATTGGAAATTGAGAGATAAATGGACTAGTTATTAAAAAGCCAATTGGAAACCACAATAAGGTGGCATGTGACAAGTAACAAGTGTCACCACATTTGCCACTCACCACTCACGACTCTCTCATTTAAAAGACTAACTTGTTATTGTCTTTCTTTTTTTTACAAGCTTTCATCTTCTTCAGTTTTTGTTCTCCTCTCTTCTTCACTCACGACACTCTCATCCTCACCCTCACCACGTTGAATTTTACCAAACTCTTACATTTGCCATACTAAAATGTTGTCTTCTTCTTCTTGTCAATAAAAGACCCAACCTATTCCCCCTTCAAAGTTGATGATTGTGTATGCATGGAAAGCTAGGGTTTCATGGTGATTTGAAGAAGCTTTGAGTTAAACAAGTAAGTAACGTATTGTTCTTCATGGTTTGTCAAATAGAAGGTTTTATGATGATAGTTGAGGTTGAATGATCATGAAAATGGTGTTAAAGTGTGTAATAACATGGATGATGAAATGAATAGGTTTATATTCTATTTTTGGTATAAATGATCAACAATAGGTTATGAGTTGTGTTATGGATGTTTTTAAGATAGATTGATATTCTAAATGGTGTATGAAAGTGTGCAAAAAGACATGTTTGATGTTCATTTTTTATATAGATGATGAACCAGAGTTTATAGATTGTTTTATGGATGATGTATGAGAATTGAGGTAAGAATGATGAGGTTATGAAGTTTAAATGATAAACTATGGAGAAGATATGTTTGATGTATTATGAAATAGATAAAATCTGGAAAAGTTAGGACTACGTGTACGATGAGATTAAGTGAATGACAATAAATCAATTGAGTAGAGTTTTGTGAGTTTCAATGTAGCCAATATGGTAATTAGATTAGAATGAAATAAGGTTTCATAAAAGATCATGAATTCTCGAAAAAGTTGAAGGGTAAATGATGTTTTTAAGTATGTGAAGTTCGTGAAGAAAAGAAGGAGAAAAGGTAGGGCATAATCGTGGCCTTCAGTGCACGATCATGGCATGGTTATTTAGGTTTTATCGTGATCATGGCATAGTCACCACAATTATGGCCTATTAAAAGCTTCTGTCACAATCGTGGGAATGTCCACCATGATCATGGGCAAGCATAAAAAGTGAAATGTTGTCTTTTAAATGATGTTTGAAATAACTAATGCTAAGGTACTTTCCTATAGTGTTTAGGCTTGAATGAAGCTTGAAATGAATCTAGTTTGATGATGGATTAAATGATTAAATGTTAATATGTTTAGACTGATAATTGAGGTTATAACTAAGGAATGAATGGTAGATAGCAATGTATCAAAAATCTGGAAAATTTAGAGATCTTATGGGAATGAAAGTGATCTTATGAATGATGAAGTGATTCAAAGGAGATGAGTAAGGTATATTAAGTAAGAATGAATGAGAATTTGGATATTGTGTGATCATTATAATGTTAAAGAAGGAATGATGAAAATATGATTGATGAGTTAGAATAAACAAGTGTTCTTTAGGTGTAAACCTAAGTACAAATTAGATATATACAAGTGATAAAGGTAAGATTGATAAATATTGGTAATTGAGGATACATACCCGGGAATGTCAATGAGCATGAATTATCTATAACACATATACATATGTGTATGATTAAATACTAATGTGATTGATAATTTTAGTAATGTGTATAAATGTGTGATATAGAAGCGCAAATAGAACTCCAGCATCCAGACATTGTCGAGACATCAAGGCAATAGCTATCTGGAGCTTACTGTGAGTATCCTAGATGTTTTTCACTAGGAATGATTTTATTTGTTTAAATTTCAATTATTGAACTAACAACTATATGAATATGATAATTCTGGACATTAATGGTATGAGGAGTTTGATAATTGGGAAAGTATTGGAAGTGTTCTTAACAAATATGTTGAATTTCATAAATATGAATCTAACATAAACAAGTGTTCTCAACAAATATGTTGAATATCGGACTTATGTCCGATGAAAAGTGCAAAGTGAATGTGTATACTGAATGAAAGTGATTGATTGAATATATATGATTTGATGCATTTCATTACATGATATGCATGATCAGATAAAAGAATTTATGACCAAAGTGGCTAGTGAAAAAGAGCTTAAAGCTCATAATATGTATAAGAGCCACAGGCTCACTAGTAAAATGAGCCTAATATCCATAATAGATACAAGATAGTTATCAATGAACCCGGTATCCACAATAGTTACGGGACAGTTAAAAACACACTCAGTAACAAATATTAACAATGAAAGTAGAGTCTTATGAGCAATTACATATATAATTTGATATATGTGTTATCTGATTGATTGAAATGAATTATTTGAATTGTTTTGAAACTAAAATGTGAAATGACAAACATACAATTGTTGATTATGTAAAATGTCTGTAAATTGAAATTTGAATTGTCATTGTGTTTGATATGAGTGAGCCCATTGATGATGGTTAGTTCACTGAGTTCACAAAACTCATCAAAATTGTAACATGGCATTTTAGGTATGAGAGAGTAGGCTTAGCTTCTAAGACATTCTAGAAGAAGTATAGCTCTTGTGTTTCGGACAATAAGAAATGGCTCAAAGGTCAGTCAGATGATGCTAAGGAGTTTAGTTAGAATTTTTTGTATAGTTCTCATTTCAAGTATAATGTTGTAAAAGAGCATTATACTCTTATAAGCCTCTAATACTTTTTATAAATGATCTTTTGGATAATTGCGTTTTATGAATGATTTCATAAAAGTGATAGTGACTGCTCTACCATGTTGCTTTCACAAGGCATGTGCTAGAATATCCTCGGGATGTACAGGTACGAGCTCCGTGGAAGTAAGTTGTTACAATTTTCATCAACAGGAAGAAAGGAACAAGTTGTTGTAGTGATAAGATGAAGGATGTGGGCAAGAACTCAAGATCGTGGGGTTAGGTGGTGAGTGTCGTAAAAATGAAGAAAATAAAGAAAATGAATAAGATGAACAAAGTGAAAGACAAATGAAAGAAGAAAATTGGTTCTTTCATGTATATGTAGTGGGTGATGAGTGGTGAGTGGCAAGTGTTTTGACACTTGTCACCTTCCTACAGTTCCACTTGGATATTTTAATAACTAGTCCATTTATCACTCAATTTCTAGTCCATTTGTCACCCAATTTTCCATGCCACGTATTAATAAATCCTAATGTCATTATTTTTATTGCCATATTTCATTTATTTCTACTACCACGAATCAATTTGTCTTACCACTTGGCATTTTTCCTAGTTCAAAAATACACATAATTTCATAAATATCTTAATTATAACAAACAAATTATAAATCACCAATTATAATTCATCAACTAATTTTCAAGACCTAAAAATTCATGATTCAAATCATAATTATTTTAAATCATTCATACCCGAAATATGTCAATTGAGTGCACATACAGTATTTGCAATGTGTACAAAAATCATAATTCACGTGTGTGTATGATAATGTTATGCAGGAGTATGAAATGCATTTCCTAATTTCTCAATACTATTTCTCATGAACAGTGGTCAGGATCCTATGTCCTAATTTTTAATATGGAAATAGGGTATTACAATTCTCCCCCTTAAGAAATTTCGTCTCCATAATTCTTACCTGATTGATTAAATAAGTAGGGGTATTTTCTCGTCATGTTCTCCTTCATTTCCTATGTAGCTTCTTCACTTGAATGATTCCTCCAAATGACTTTAACCAATGGGATCACTCGATTTCTTAGCTATTTATCCTAATATCCAACTATTTTGATCGGTCCTTGTTATAACTGAGATTACTCGCAACTTTATCCTTTTGAGCTGGCAATATATGTGTCAGATATGACCAATACGTCCTCGGTATACTAGCACAAAACACATTGTGAATCTAAGACATATCTAGTGGTAAGGCTAACTTATAAGCCAATGGTCCAAATCTCTCAATAATCTCATATGGACTACGGTATCTAGGGCTGAACTTACCCTTTCTACTGAACCTCAACACTCCTTGCCAAGGTGATATTCTTAGAAACACTTTGTCTCCCACTTGATACTCCACATCCCTTCGGTGCTAATCCACATAACTCTTCTGTCTATCTTGAGTCGCTTTAATTCTATTTCGGATCAGTTTAACCTTATCAACAGTGTCTTGGCTTCAAGAATCCTTATACCCTCTTCATCCCAATACAGAGGCGAACGATACTTTTTTCCATATAATGTGTCGTATGGAGCCATAATCATACTACTGTGATAATGATTGTTATAAGTAAATTCAATCAGAGCTACATGCTGCTCCTATACTACTTGGGACTCCAAAATACAAGCTCTGAACATATCCTCAATAATCTTAATTGTTCTCTCACTCTGTCCGTCTATCTGAGAGGAAATGTTATATTGAAGTTCAACTTCATATCCATCATTCTCTGTAAACTTCTTCAAAATTTTGAAGTAAATCTGGGGTCTTGGTTCGATACAATAGACACTAAGACCCTATGTAATCTCACTATCTCATTCACATATCTCTGGGCTAACGAATCCAATGTATTGTTCTCTCTTACTGGTAAGAAATGAGCTAACTTTGTCAATCGGTTAACAATGACCCATATGGCATCATGTTACCTCGGAGTCCTTGGCAAACCTATAATGAAGTCCATCATAATTCCCTCCCATTTTCACCCCAAAATAGATAATGACTGTAACTTCCCAACTGGAGCCTGGTGCTCTGCTTTAATCTGTTGGCAAGTAAAACACTTAGTCATAAATTTAGCCACTTGCTTCTTCATCCCTGGCCACTAAAAATGTTGTTTCAGTGTATTATACATCTTGGTAATACTAAGATGTATAGGATATGCTACTACGCATGCTTCCTCCAAAATATCTTTTCTTAATTCATCCACTTCGGGTACATAATCTCTACTTCAACCACAATGTATCATTTCTCAATTCAAACTCATAATTCGGATTCACTTTCAACATCTCAATTAACTTCACAATTTTTGAAACTTTGCTTTAAGCTTTACTAATTATGTCATGAAGCATCGGTCTAAGCTTCAATGTAGCTATCAACACTTCATTCTGCCCAAATTCAACTCAACATTCAATGCTCTTAATTGGACTAGGTTTGGTAACTTTGATACCTGCATCTGTACCACACTACTATTGGATTTCCTACTTAATGAATTAGCTACAGCATTAGCTTTTCTAGGATGATACTCAATCGTGCAGTCATAGTCTTTCAACAATTCTATCCACCGCCTTTGTCTCATATTCAACTCTTTTTAACTCAAAAAATACCTCAAACTTTTATGATTTGTGAATACCTGAAATGTCTCTCCATACAGATAATTTCTCCAAATCTTTAAAGAAAATACTACTACAGTAAGCTCTAAATCATGTATTGGATAATTAAACTTGTGAGACCTTAACTGTCTCGATGAATAGACAATCACTTTTCCATGCTGCATCAATACACATCCTAACCCCTGGTGTGAAGCATCACTATACATAACATATCCTCCAGATGCAAATGAAATAGTTAACACCAGTGCTATAGTTAACTAATGCTTTAGTTTCTTTTCTGACAATCGTTAGTCCATCTGAATGTTACAATCTTCCTCAAAAGTTTTTTCAAAAGAGCTGATATCAGTGAAAACCCCTCAATAAACCTCCGGTAGTATCCTACTATTCTAAGAAAACTCCATATCTCAGACCCATTTCTTGAAGCTTCCCATTTCATCACTGCTTCTACTTTCTTTGGATCAACTAGTATGCCCTATCTTGATAATGTATGATATAAGAATACTAGTTGATTAAGCCAAAATTCACACTTACTGAACCTGACTTACAATTTCTTTTCTCTCATTATCTGTAGGAATAACCTCAAATGCTTAACATGTTCCTCTCTGCTCTTCAAATACACCAAAATCTCATCAAAGAATACAATCATGAAATGATCTAAATAAGGTTGAAATACCTTATTCATCAAAACCATAAAAGCAGCTGGAGCATTAGTCAACCCAAAAGGCATTACCATAAACTCAAAATACCAATACCTGTTCTTGAATGCACTCTTTGATACATCAGCTTCTGCTATCTTCAATTGATAGGACCTTAATCTCGAGTCTAGCTTAGCGATTAGCTAAGCTTCCAGTAACTAATTAAGTAAGTCGTCTATCCTCAGTAACGGGTACTTATTCTTCACTGTCACCTAATTCAGTTGCCTATAATCAATGCACAGTCTTAAAGTCCCATCTTTCTTTTGCATAAAAAAGATTGGGGCTCCATTTGGTGATACAATAGGTCTAATAAAACCCTTTTTCAACAACTCCTGTAACTGAGCTTTAAGTTCCTTCAGTTCCACAGGTTTCATATTATATAAAGGAATAGATATAAAAGCAGTACCTGGAATAAGGTCTATAGTAAATTATGTTTCCCTATCTCAGGATAAACTAGATAATTCCATAGGAAACTCATCCAAGAAATCTCTAATAATAGGAATATTGTCTACTCTGCTCAGTATAGATATCAACTATAGAGGCCAGATAAGCTTCACATCCATCTCGAATCAATCTCAAAGCACTATCTGATGATATCAGTCTTGCTGGCACTACTTGACTACCACCTAAAAAAGATTACTCTTAGCTGATTAGGAGATTCAAAGAACACCTCCTTAGTATAACAGTTCATTACTTCCTTATTAGTAGTGAGCCAATCCATACTTAGGATGAGGTCTATCTCACTTAACCACAATACAATCAGATAAACTTTTAACTGTGCATGATCGACCCGAATCATGTACCCCTTACTCACTTCTCCTATCACTGTAGTACTACCTCTCGGTGTACTTACTTCTAATCCACAATTTAACATTTCTCTATCACAACATAGTTTAGATACCAAATACGGTGTGATAAATTAATGCGTAAATCCTGGATCTAGCAATGCAAATGCCTCAAAATTAAAGACAATTAACACAC